>PVJN01012253.1:27222-51756 GCA_004026805.1 Lasiurus borealis
TATAATGTAAGGAGACTCTGGGACAGCTTCAAGCGTACCAACATCAGAATTGTGGGGGTGCCAGAGGAAGAGAAAGAGCAAGATACTGAAAACCTATTTAAAGAAATAATGACTGAAAACTTCCCACATCTGGTAAAAGAAATGGACTTACAAGTCCAGGAAGCACACAGAACCCCACATAAAAGGAATCCAAAGAGGACCATGCCAAGACACATCATCATTAAAATACCAAGAACAAAAGACAAAGAGAGAATATTAAAAGCAGCAAGAGAAAAACAGTTTATTACCTACAAGGGAGCACCCATACGACTGTCAGCTGATTTCTCTACAGAAACGATGCAGGCCAGACAAAAGTGGCAAGAAATATTCAACGTGATGAATAGCAAGAACCTACAACCAAGAATAATCTATCCAGCAAAGTTAACATTCAGAATTGAAGGGCAGATAAAGAGCTTCACAGATAAGAAAAAGCTAAAGGAGTTCATCAACTCCAAACCAGTGTTATATGAAATGCTGAAGGGTACTCTTTTAGAAGAGGAAGAAGAAAAAGGTAAAAGACAAAAAATTATGAACAACAAATACATATCTATCAACAAGTGAATCTAAAAATTAAATGAATTAAAAATTTGATCAACAGAATAAACTGGTGAATATAATAGAATCAGGAGCACAGAAAGGGAGTGGACTGATAATTCTCAGGGGAAAAGGGGTGAAGGGTGTACAGGGAGAGACTGGACAAATATCATACACCTATGGATGAGGTCAATGGGAAGGAACTAAGGGCAGAGGGAGGGGTGGGAGCTGGGTGGAGGGGTGCTATGGAGGGGAAAAAAGAGAAACAAATGTAATAATCTGAATAATAAAGATTTAATTTAAAAAAAATAAAAAGAGGTATTTCAAAGGAATGTTGATCTAGATGCAAAAAAAAAAAAATCAATGGATAAACTTTAAACAGAAAAATACAGGCTAGATTCTATTTTTCTGAAAGTCTTTATGCATTTTTCCTAAGTGTCATACATCCCATGATGGAGTTTATTCTCAGCAACTTGTTGGCAAACTACAGCCTACAGGCTGAATATGGCCTGCCACTCATTACTATATTACTCTTGAATCAAGAATGGTTTTTACATTTTAAGAAATAGTTATGTAACTATTCACATAATACCCTTAGTTTTGCTTCTTGGCCCTCTCACAGACTAAAATATTTACCATCTGACCCTTTAAAAAAAGTTTCCAACCCTCCTCTACTTTATAGGGATAAAGAACGTAATCTAGTCTTTCAATAATGCCTACTGGAAGGAGAATGTACAGCAAACCTGAAAACTTTGTAATAAAAAAGACTAAGAAAATTCAAAAACAGTCTGAGTATCTTAATGTTTCTAACTCCCCATGTGGACTTGTTTTTCTTTCATGCATAGCTTGTTCTGTATGTTTGTAGGAAAATATCCATGTAGTTTCAAAGCTCTTTCCTGGGCAAGTAGACAGTGGTGCTTTTCTAACTAGGAGACAGATAAAGTATATATCCACTGGATAAATAAGAGTTGGAAATGAAAGACTATACATGGAGCCAAGAGAAATAAATGGATCATCAGGGTTTTCCAAGGGAGTTCACAGTAGTCTCTGTTAGGATGGAGTAATATCTTTGAAAGTTTCAAAACACAGATAAGATTAACACATTTCTATTTCTTGTGAATTACTGCTGAAACAATCAGAAGCGCCTGTCAGGTTTAGGTTGTTCAGGTATAGGCAATACTACCACCTGCTGGCATAACTGAGGAAGGCTATTTAGGTCAACATTGTCTTTTATAGTAACTATGCCTTAAAAATAAATGAACTCTCAGGATGGTGCAAAGTTCCAGTATTTAAAAATCCAGTGTCTGTTCTTCTCTTTGCCAATGACTTACACAGAAATGTGCCTATGTACATGACCCTTTAAAAAATATGAGTGAATATGTATTGGGATCACATATAGCTACAAATAATTTCCGATATACTTGTGAAAGTTATGAGAGATATAAATCATTTTGGTGCTAATAATTTTTTTTTGTAAATACTCCTGGTCCAAACTTTAAAAAAAAATTAAAATTAGGGGGTTGCCACTTGTCAATAGGGTAATATAGGTTTTAAGTACACATTTCTAAGATACATGATCTGCGTATTGTATTGTGTTCCCACCACCCAAAGGCAAATAATCTTCTGACACCATATATTTGACCTTCTTTACCCTTTACTATTCCCAAGCCTTCTTCCCTCTGATAACCACCAAACTGTTATCTGTGTCTACGAGTTTCAGTTTTATATCCCTCATATGAGTGAAATCATATGGTTTTTGACTTTTTCTGTCTGATTTATTTTGCTTAGCATAATATTCTCATGTTGTTGCAAATGGCAGCATTTCATCTTTTCTTGTGGCTGAGTAGTATTCTGTTGCGTACATGTACCATATATTACTCCAGTCCTTCATCAAAGGGCACTTTGGTTGTCCCCATGTCTTGGCCACCATGAATAATGCTGCAATGAATGTAGGGGTGCATATACCGTATCTTTGTGAATAAATGTTATGAGTTTTTCAAGTAGATACCCAGGTGAGGGATTTCTGGGTCATGTGGTTATCCTATTCTTTATTTTATGAGGAGCCTCCATATTGTTTTCCATAGTGGCTGTACCATTTTATATTTCCACCAGCAGTAAATCAGGGTTCCTTTTTCTCCACAACCTCTTTAGCACTTGTTATTTCTAGTCTTGTGGATAATGGTCACTCTAACAAGGGTGAGATGGTATCTCATTATAGTTCTGATTTGCATTTTAATAATTGCTAGTGAAGTTGAACATCTTTTTAAATATATGTTGGCTATTTTTATGTTTTCTTGGGAGAGAAGTCTGTTCAGGTCCTCTGTCCATTTTTATAAAATATGTTGCTGTTTTTTTATATTTGAAAGAAAGTGAAGAAGAGGGATAGAGAGGTAGAAATAGCAATGAGAAAGGAACATCGATCAGCTGCAAGCCCCCTCCTGAGGATTGAGTCCACAACCTGGGCATGTGCCCTGACAGAGAATACAATTGTGACCTCTGGTTTCTAACTCCTCATGTAGACTTCCCAACGCTCAACCATGGAACTACACCTCTGCCACCTTTTTAAGAAAAATCTTTTTTGTTGAAAGTATTATGTATGCTCCCTTTCCATGCCTTGACCTCTCCCAGCCTGCTCCTGACCGCCCGCCCCAGGCCTCATTCTATTGTCTGTATTCCTGAGTTATGCACATATGCATTCAAGTTCATTGGTTGATTTCTTTCCACCTGCCCATACTCCCCTGCCTTCCTACTGAGGTTTGATAGTCTGTTCGGTGCTTTGATGTCTTTGGATCTATTTTTGTTCATCTATTTATATTGCTCAATAGAGTCTACATATGACTGAGATCATGTGATATTTGTCTTTCTCTGACTGGCTTATTTCACATAGCATAATGCTCTCCAGGACCATCCATGCTATAGCAAATAGTACGAATTCTTTTTTTTACAGCTGTGTAGTATTTTACAGCTGTGTGTAGATGTACCACAGGTTTTTAACCCACTAATCTTTTAATGGGCACTTAGGTTGTTTCCAAATCGTAGCTATTGTAAATTGTGCTGCTATGAACATAGAGGTGCATATACTATTTCTGATTGGTGTTTCTGATTTCTTGGAATATATTCCTAGAAGTGGGATTACTGGGTTAAATGGGAGTTCTATTTTTAATTTTTTAGGGAAACCCAATAATATTTTTCACAAAGGCTTCACCAGTCCGCATGCCCACCAGCAGTGTATGAGGGTTCCCTTTTCTCCATGTCCTCACCAGCACTTGTTTGTTGATTTGTAGGATAGCCATTCTGACAGGTGTGCAATCTCTCAGATGATTAGTGATTTTGAGCATTTTTTTCATATGCCTCTTGGCTTTCAGTATGCCCACTTTGGAGCAGTACCTATTTAGATCCTTTGCCCATTTTTGAATTGGATTGTTTCTGCTTCTTTTGTTAATTTGTATGAATTCCCTATAAAATTGGAGATTAACCCCTTATTGGATGTATCATTGGCAAATATGTTCTTTCAAGTGGGCTGTCTTGTTATTTTGTTGATGGTTTCTTTTGCTATGCAGAAGCTTTTTATTTTGATGTAGTTCCATTTGTTTATTTTCTCCTTAGTTTCCATTGCCCTGAGAGCTGTCTCTGTAAACATATTGCTACTAGAGATATCTGAGATTTTGCTGCCTATGGTTTCTTATAAGATTTTTATGATTTCATGTCTTACAATAAAGTCTTTTATTTCTGAGTAAGGTATAAGTTGGTGGTCTAGTTTCATTTTTTTTTTGCATGTATCTGTCCAATTTTCCCAAAATCACTTATTGAAGAGACTATCTTGACTCTATTGTATGCGCTTGACTCCTTTGCCAAATATTAATTGAGCATAATGGTTTGGGTTGATTAATGGATTCTCTGTTTTTTTTCCATTGATCTATACACTTGTTCTTATGCCAGTACCAGGCTATTTTGAGTACAGTGGCTTTGTAGTATAACTTGATATTTGGTATTGTGATCCCTCCAACTTTGAGCTCCTTTCTCAAGACTGTTGTGATTATTTGGGGTCTTTTAAAATTCTATATACTTTTTTGGGTAGTTTGTTCTAGGTCTGTGAAATATGCTCTTAGTATTTTATTTTTATTTTTTTAAAAATATATTTTATTGATTTTTTTACAGAGAGGAAGGGAGAGAGATAGAAAGTTGGAAAAATCAATGAGAGAGAAACATATATCAGCTGCCTCCTGCACACCCTTTTCTGGGAATGTGCCCACAACCAAGGTACATGCTCTTGACTGGAATTGAACCTGGACCCTTCAGTCCACAGGCCTAGGCTCTATTCACTGAGCCAAACCAGTTACGGCTGCTCTTAGTATTTTAATGCAGATTGGATTGAATCTGTAGATTGCTTTGGGTAGAATAAACATTTTAATGATGTTGATTCTACCAATCCATCAACACAGGTTATTCTTCCACTTATATAATCTTTCTTCGACTCTTTGTTCAATGTCCCATAGTTCTCTGAGTACAGATATTTTATCTCCTTGGTTAGGTTTATTCCTAACTATCTTAATTTTAGGTTTATTCCTAACTATCTTAATTTTTTTTTGTTGCAATGGTAAATGGGATTGTTTTTTTAGTTTCTCTTTCCGAGAGTTTATTATTGGTGTATAAAAATGCCATAGATTTCTGTGTAGTAATTTTGTATCCTGCTATGTTGCCAGATTCATTTATTAAATCTAGTAGTATTTTGATGGAATCTTCACAGTTTTCTATGTACAATATTATGTCATCTGTGAATGATGAGCGTTTTACTTCCTCCTTTCCAATTTGAATGCCTTTTATTTCTTCTTCTTGTCTGTTCACTATGGTTAGCACTTCTAGTAATAGGTCTAACAGGAGTGATGAAAGTGGGATTCCTGTCTTGTTCCTGTTCTTAGGGGAAATGGTTTTAGTTTTTGCTCTTTGATTATAATGTTGGTTGTAGGTTTGTTATGTTGAAGTATGACCCCTCTATTCCATTTTGCTGAGTATTTTTATTAAAAAAGGGTGATAGATTTTGTTAAATGCTTTTTCTGTACCAATTGATATAATCATGTGATTTTTGTCTTGCAATCTCTATATGTGATGTCACATTTATTCATTTGTGGATACTGTATCAGCCTTGCATTCCTGGAGTAAATCCCACTTTTTCGTGGTGTATGATCTTTTTAATATATTGCTGGATCTTATTTGCTAATAATTTGTTGAGGATTTTAGAATCTGGGTTCTTCAGGGATATTGGCCTATAATTCTCTTTCTTTGTAGTGTTTTTATCTGGCTTTGGGATTAGGGTAATACTGACCTTATAAAAAGAGCTTGGAAATGTTCCTTCCTCTTGCATTTTTTGGAATAGTTTGAGGGGATGATTTTTAGATCTTCACTGAATGATTGCTTAAACTTCTCTGTGAAGCATTCCAGACCAGGACTTTTTTTTTGTTGGAAGTTTTTGTATTCCTGCTTCAATTTCATCAGTTGTTATCAGCCTATTCAGGTTTTCTGATTATTTCTGATTGAGTTTTGGAAGATTGTATTTTTTTAGGAGTATGTCCATGTCATCAAGGTTGTCCAGTTTGTTGGTATATAGTTTTTTATGGTATTTCTTTTATGATTCCTTGTATTTTTGTGGGGTAGGTTATTTATTTACTTCTTTTGTTTCTGATTTTGTTTATTTGGGTCCTCTATCTTTGCTTCTTGGTGAGTCTGGCTAGAGGTTTATTTATTTTGTTTATCCTTCAAAGAAACAGCTGCCATTTGTTTCCACTCTGATCTTTATTATTGCCTTCCGTCTACCTACTCTGGATTTTTCTTCTTGCTCTTTCTTATTCTTTAAGTTGTTGGGTTAGATAACTTATTACCAGTTTTCCTTTTTTTTTTTTTTTTTTGAGGTAGACTTGTATTGCTATGGACTTCCCTCTCAGGACTGTTTGCACTGTGTCCCAAAAATTTTGGATTTCTTTTTTATTTTCATTTGTTTCCAGGATGTTTTTTTTTCTTTCTTCTTTGGTCTCTTTGGTAACCCATTGAGGGAAGCTGCTCATTGTCTTCACTAGCAGAGAGATGTGGACAGGGATCCTGGAAGGCTGGCGACCCTTAAGCTCTGGCAAAGGTCAGGGCTGTACACCCACTGTTTAGTCCAGACAATGGTAGTTGAAGCAACTTCCATACCAGACAGTCATGTAAATCCTTACTGATAAGACAGTCAGCCTGTTCCTGGAAATTGCCTGTCTAAAGGCTATAGGTATATCCCAAATTGAATAAAAGGATGTCCAGTCTGGAGCCCAGGTGGAGTTTTTCCTCTTGAGCTGGGCTCCTGCCTGATTCCCCAATATTTCCAAATTATTGTTTCTTCTCTTTCATTTGTGTGCAGCCCCTCTTCCAGAGCTTGAACTACACGGGACGTGGGGCATTCACAACCCACACATTGTTTAATAGCATCCTACTCAGCCTCCATGTGTTTGATTATTTTTGAGCATTTTTATCATAGCTGATTTCTAATTTCATGCCATTGTGGGTTGGGAACATGCTTGATATGATTTCAATCTTCTTAAATTTGTAGATATGTAGCTTGTGTTCTGTCATGTGGTCTATCTTTAAAAATGTCCCATGGCTGAGACCGGTTTGGCTCAGTGGATAGAGCTTTGGTTTGCAGACTGAAGGGTCCTGGGTTTGATTCTGGTTGGGGGCATCTACCTTGCTTGCGGACACATTTCCACTGTGGGGTGTGCAGGAGGCGGCTGATCAATGTCTCTCTCTCATCGATGTTTCTGACTTTCTATCTCTCTCCCTTCCTCTCTGTAAAAAAATCAATAAAGTATAAAATAAAAAAATAAAAATGTCCCATGTGTCATTGAGAAGAATGTATGTATATTCCTTAGCTTAGAGGTGAAATGTTCTGAAAATGTCACTTAGTTCCATCTGATCTAGTGTGTCTTTTAGGATTATTGTTTCTTTGTTGATTTTTTGTCTAGAAGATTTTTCCAGAGGTGTATTAAAGTCTCCTACTATGATTGTATTCCTGTCAGTCTCTCCCTTGATATCTTCCAGAAGTTTCTTTTATGTATTTTGGTGCTCCTATATTGGGTGCGTATATGTTTACCAGAGTTATATCCTCTTGTTGTATCCATCCCAATAGTATTATGAATTAGCCTTCCTTATCTCTTTTTATGGCCTTTACTTGGAGGCCTATTTTTTTCCTATACAAGTATTGCTACCCTAGCTTTTTTTTTTCCATTTACATTTGCCTAAAATTTTTTTCCATCCCTTCACTTTCAGTCTTTTTTTATGAGGTGAGTCATATATATATATATTTATATATATGTCATATTTTCTTATCCATTCAGCTACCCTGATGTGTTTTGATTGGAGCATTTAACCTATTTACATTTAAGGTTATTATTAATAATTATTTGTTTGTTGCCATTTTTATTCTTTGCGCATGTGTTGCTTCCTCCCTTTCTATTTCTTCTTTTTACAGCAGTCCCTTTAACATTTATTGCATTGCTGATTTGGTGGTATAAACTTCTTTAGTCTTTTTTTTTTGTCTGTGAAGCTCCTGATTTCACTTTCAATGTTGAATGATGGCATTGCTGGATAGAATATTCTTGGATTCAATCCCTTGCTTTTCATCTCTTTGTATAATTCATGTCATTTCTTTCTGGTCTGATGTGTTTCTGTTCAGAAATCAATTGATAGCCTAATGGGAGATTTCTAGTAAGTGACTTTCTGTCTCTCTCTTATAGCCTTAAGATTCTTTCCTTGTCTTTCATGTTTGTCAATTTAATTATGATGTGTCTTTATGTAGGTCTTTTTGTGTTCATCTTGACTGGGACTCTCTGTGTTTCCTGGACCTGTGTGACTTTTTTCTTCTTTAAGTCAGGGAAGTTTTTGTTGTTATTTCTTCAAATAGTTTTTCTATACTTTGCTCAGGTTCCTCTCCTTCTGACCACCCTAGTATGAGAATGTTGTTTCATTTAATGCTATCCCGAAGCTCCCTTAAACTTTCCTTCTGCTTTTTAAAATGTTTTCCAGGTGTTGCTTTGCTTGGGTGTTTTTGTTTTTTTTTTTTACCTTGTCTTCTAAATTGCTGATTAGGTCCTCAGCTTCTTCTAGTCTACTTTTGAAACCGTCCATTATGTTCTTTGTTGCTGCAATGCCATTCTTTATTTCCTCTTGATTCTTATTTATGTTGGTGTATTTCTCATTTAGCTCCTTATAATTCTCATTGAATTGCATGCATTTCTCATCCAGATGTTTGAGCATCCTGATAACAATTACTCTGAATTCTTTATATGACAAATTATTTTTCTTCATTTTATTTAGTTCTTTTTTTTTTTGTTGATTTCTCCTTTTCTTTCATTTGGGGTTCTTTGTCTCTCCATTTTTGCTGTTCTTTGTATTTGTTTCTATGTATTAGATCACACTGCTATGCTTAGATTTTTTGGGTTGGTCTTATGTAGTAGATATTTTGTAACATTCAGTGATACATGCAATCTCTCAGGTCTCCAGGGCTGGGTGTTCTAGGAAGGCCCCCTACTTGAAATATTTGGGTTCTCCTGTTGTAGTTGGGTCTTAAATGCTATAGTTCCATTTGTGGATAGAGTCTTCAATTAGAATGGCTAATTACATGGCACCCTACCTACCACATTGTGCCAGCTGTTGAGGATGTGCTAATGGAACAGTCTCAAGGAGCCTTCAGTGACTGGATTTGAAGAGGGACCATCACCTCCACTATTTGTGTCACAAGTCATGACACAAAAAGAGAACAAGAATGTACACAAGACCCTAATAGCCCTAACAAAGTGACTACTGGAGAAAAGAGAATTAGAAAAGAGAAAATAGAGCAAGAATGATAGAAAGAAAAGAAAAAAAATATGGGAAGAAAATACAACAGAACAAACAAACAAATAAACCAAAAAGCACACACACACACACACACACACAAAACACCCTGAAAAGGGAGGGGTGCAGAATCTGTAGATGCAAAGCTTAAAGAAGAAATTAAAAATATTCTGGAGAGTAATGACAATAAAAACACAAGAATGCAAGTGCTATGAGAGACAATGAAAGCAGTGCTGAGAGGGAAGTTTATAGCTATATAGGCCTAACTCAAAATACAGGAAAAAATGGTAATGAATAACCTAACTCAATAACTCAAAGAATTAGAAAGAGAGCAATAAGAAAAGCCCACTGTGAGCAGAAGGAAGGAAATAATAAAGACAGAAATGAATGACATAGAGACCAAAAAAAGATACAAAAAATCAACAAAAGAAAGAGCTGTTTCTTTGAAAGAATAAATAAAAATGATGAACTTCTAGCCAGGCTCACCAAGAAGCAAAGACAGAGGACCCAAATAAACAAAATCAGAAATGAGAGAGGTGAAATAACTACAGACCCCACAGAAATACAAAGGATTGTTAAAAAATATTATGAACAACTCTATTCTAATAAATTTCACAACCTAGAGGAAATGGACATATTTCTAGAAAAACACAACCTTCCAGTTCTCACACAGGAAGATTCTAAAAATCTCAACACACTGATAACTAAGGAAGAAATTGAAGTAGTCATCAAAAAGTTTTCAGCAAACAAAAGCCCAGGGCCAGGTGGCTTCACAGGGGAATTTTACCAAACATTCATAAAAGATCTAAAATCTATTCTTCTCAGACTATTCCAGAAAATTCAAGAAGAAGGAACAATTCCAAATTCCTTCTCTGAAGCCAGCATCACCCTAATACCAAAACTAGATAAAGATAACACAATAAAAGATAATTATAGACCAATATCCCTCATGAACATAGATGCCAAAATCCTCAACAAAATACTACCAAATCTAATCTATCAGTATGTCAGAAAGATCATACACCATGACCAAGTAGGATTTATCCAGGGATGCAAAAAAAATGGTACAATATCCACAAATCAATAAATGTGATACAGCACATAAACAAATTGAGAGATAAAAATCACGTAATCATATCAATTGATGCAGAAAAACCATTTGACAAAATGCAACAGTCTTTCTTAATAAAAACTCTTAGGAAGGTAGGAATAGAAGGATCATACTTCAACACAAAAAAGGCCATATATGACAAACTCACAGCCAACATCATACTCAATGGGCAAAAACTAAAACCATTTCCCCTAAAAACAGGAACAAAACAGGGATGCCCACTCTCACCACTCCTATTTAACATAGTGCTGGAAGTATTAGCCATTGCTATCACACAAGAAAAAGAAATAAAAGGCATCCAAATAGGAAAATAAGATGTAAAACTGTCCTTATTTGCAGATGATGTGATACTGTATATAGAAAACCCTAAAAAAATTAAATTAGCCATCAAAAAATTATTAGCCGTGATAAATGAATTCAGCAATGTAGCAGGATACAAAATTAACACCTAGAAGTCTTTGGCATTTCTATATATCAATAATGAACTTACAGAAAGAGAGACTAAAACAGCAATCCCATTTACCATCACACCAAAAAAATTAAGATAACAAGGAATAAACTTAACTAAGGAGGTAAAAGACCTATACGCAGAAAACTACACAACACTAAAAAAAGAGATAGAGGAAGACATAAACAGATGGAAGAACATTCCATGTTCATGGATTGGGAGATTCAATATCATCAAAATTTTCATTCTACCCAAAGCAATTTCTAAATTCAATGCAATTCCCATGAAAATACCAAAGGCATACTTCACAGGCCTAGAACGAACTTTCAAAAAGTTCATCAGGCATAAAGAAAGATCCCGAATAGCTGCAGCAATCCTTAAAAATAAGAACAAAGTAGGTGGGATCTCAATGTCAGATTTCAAGCTGTATTACAAAGCCACTGTTCTCAAAACTGCCTGGTACTGGCACAAAGACAGACAATGAATAGGATAGAGAACCCAGAAATTGACCCAAACCACTATGCTCAATTAATATTTGACAAATGAGGCATGAACATACAATGGAGTCAAGACAGTCTTTTCAATAAATGGTGTTGAGAAAATTAGACAGAAACATGCAAAAACATAAAACTAGACCACTAACTTACATCATACACAAAAATAAACTCAAAATGAATAAAGGACTTAAACATAAGATGAGAAACCATAAAAATACTAGAGGAATCCACAGGCAGCAGAATCTCAGACATATGCAAAAGGAACTTCTTCACCAACACAGCCTCTGGGGCAATAGAAATTAAAGAAAAAATAAACAAATGTGACTCCTTCAAAATAAAAAAAAATTAAAAAAAACTTTTGCACAGCAAAGGAAACATCAATAAAACAAGAAAGCCCACTGCATAGAAGAACATATTTGCCAATGATATCAATGATAAAGGTTTAATCTCCAACATTTACAGGGAACTCATACAATTTAACAAAAAGAAGATAAACAACCCAATCAAAAAATGGGCAACTGTTCTAAATAGGCACTTCTTGAAAGAAGAAAAAAGGAAGGCCAAGGGACATATGAAAACTTGCTCAAAGTCACTAATAATCAGAGAAAGGCAAATCAAACCAACAATGCAGTACCATCTCACACCTGTCAGAATGGCTATCATCAACAAATCAACAAACAACAAGTGTTGGTGGAGGATTAGGAAAAAAAGGAACCCTCATGCACTGCTGGTCGGAATGCACACTGGTGCAGCCACTGTGGACAACAATGTGGAGTTTCCTCAAAAAACTAAAAATGGAACTTCCATTTGACCCAGTGATTCCACTTCTAGGAATATACCCCAAGAAACTAGAAACTCCAATCAAAAAGGATATATGCACATCTATGTTCATAACAGCACAATTAATTCACCATAGCTAAGATTTGGAAACAGCCTAAGTGCCCATCAATAGATGACTGGATTAAAAAACTATGGTACATCTACACAATGGAATACTAAACTGCTGTAAAAAAGAAGGAGCTCCTACCATTTGCAGCAACATAGATGGAGATGGAAAGCATTATGCTTAGTGAAATAAGCCAGGCAGAGAAAGACAAATATCACATGATCTCACTCATCGATGGAATATAATGAATGACATAGACTGATGATGAAGATCAGATCCGGAGAATGAGAAACATCATTCATCAAAACATCAAACCTCAGGGAAGGTGGGGATTGGTGGCAATAAGGGGGAGAGATCAACAGAGGGAACTTCGTACATATGTATGAGCATAATCATTGGGCACAGACAACGGGGAAAGTGGGGCATGAAAGGAAATCCATACAATGGTCACCATAACCTTAAGAGAAATTGCTTCATGAGACAAAGATTTTTAAATAAAACTCCGCAACATGAAAATCATTTTGGAAGGAAATAAAGAGAAGTTTCCTTTAAATGTCATAGGATCGTAATTGAAAGTCAATATATTTGGCCTCTTGAGCTAAGGTAAGTAATCTGTGTTTTTGCCTCCCTGAAAAAGTTTATATAGTTACAAAAAGAAATTGTCAGCCGTATGAAATTGAATTGCCATGCCTAGAGCAAAGAATATCCTTACATGATATTATCCTACAATATCATTTAATTTTTGATATTTCACAACAGCATATTGTACAACTATCTGAAACAAAGATACAAACTAATTCTGTGAATGTTTAGCAGCAGTTTAAAAAGAGGACATGAATGGAAGACTGGGGAGGCACTTGAGCATTCTGTACTGGCCCCCTTTTCCTCTTCTGCCAAGAGGGACCCTCTTCTCACAACCCAATGGCCCTCAGCTGTAGCCTGAGCTCTCTATTCATGCTGAGGTTGAAGCCTTGAGGTGGGCTGGTATAATGGATCTGTCTCTCACCAAATGGTATGAGCTGGGCCATCCCTGAAGAAGGAACCTGAATTCCTGTAGATAAGTGATCAGTGCTGGGGCCCCCGCCAGCAGGCAAGGGAATCCCCAGGGCAGGTGCTGGGTGTGGGGGCCATGGGGGCATGGGCTACCATGGAGACAGAACTGAACCTCACAATACCTTGCCTGGCCCTGGAGGATGACTGGTTAGCCAGAGATGGGTAAGATTCCTCAGGGAAGGAACAACCTAAGACAGACACAGTTGCAGAGGGGCCATCAGGAGAGAATTAGGGGGTCAACAGAGGTAGGGCACAGATCCTCACCCCCCTCCAACCTCGCAGGGGTCTGAACCTTCACCCCTTTTGAGGGAGGTCTCCTGCCCCCATGGATACCTCACTTCCCAAGCTCAGCACAGATCAGGACCCAGGTAACAGAGAGAAACATGCTGAGAGCAGCTGCCCTATATCTAAATTCAGCCTAGCACTAGGAATGCTCAGTGCCTACCCAAGAATGCAAATAAACCTTTCCACTAATATATACAGCATAATCTAAGATTGTTGGTAGAGTATTAAATTTGACATAAAAGAATTATCAAGCTTTCACGTTAATTTAAATTGGCGAACTGAAATAAGCTAACACACAAGAAAATTTAAGTGTATTGGACAAAAAGCTGTTTCTAAAGTATTAATTACAATTTCTATTGATAGCTCATCTCATGGTAAAATTGCTTAATATGTAATGAACATAAAACAGGCATATTTGTGTGCAAAAAATTAAAATTTAAAGTTATCAAGATTGCATTAAAAATTTTTACCAAAGTCTCCATTAATCATAAAAAGGGGCGGGGGGGGGTTGAGGAGAGCAGGATAATATCATGTACGGAAAAATACCTGGTAAGTAAATTACATCTAGAAAATTTTCTCTTTAGAGAATTAATTTCCATTTGTAATACTAACAGCAAGACACCATGAAAAACACACATGGTGTCAAAATAAGCCAAAGGAAAAGTGGGTAGGCAAAAAATAAAAGGACCCCGGACCCCAAGTCAATTTTATAGAAAAGATTCCTTTATTAACTCTTGGTCGAGAATATGTTTATATACTTTCAGAAAACAACTCCAAGACCAAGTGGACCCCGGCAACAGAGAGGAACTGACAGGTCTGTGCAAACCACGAAGGTAAGAGGAGAAACAGTCCAGAGATGGAAGATGCGGACAATGCCTTGCCATGTGAGCAGTCAGCAGCTGTGCATCGCTACAGGATGCCCAGGACCAAACCAGAGAGGGTTGGACAGGCATTGCCACCATTTGTCCACTATCCAGATACCATTGATGACATGTACACATAAGGAACTGTTTGACATTGAAACTGGGGCTCAAAGCTATCGGACATTGAAATTGGGACTCAAACATTTTTCTTTTGCTCTTGTGGGTTTATTTCTAGCCTACAGGGGCAAGATGTTTTTAAAGACAAGAATCAGGGGGTGGGGGGAAGCAGATGCAGAGGCAAAGAAGCAATGAACAGACTGTCGTGCTACAGTGGGAAAGCAGGGGAGGTTGGGAGGGAGGGGCTTGTAGGAGATCAATCCAAGGACTTGTAAATGTGTGTGTAGGCATAGCCAGTGGATACAGGGCAATGTGGGGTAGGGGTGGTGGTGGGGAGACGGATGAGGGCATTTACTGGGGTGTGGGGAGGGCAACAGGGGAAAAAAAAGTACTCAAGATGTCCAGGATCTGTGTGTACCTTTTGCAAAAGAGACATTTAATAATAGTGAAAAATAAAACACATAAATGTTGAAAAAAAATAAAAGAGAGAGAAAAAATGAGTAGTGAAGAAAAAGAAAAGAGAAAGTGAGTAGAAGCAGGAAAGACGAATTTAGATATGTGAACAAACCAACAGAGAATGGAATAATAATACATCAATAAAGTGGATAGAAAAGATCAATTTTTTAAAAGAAGAAAAAAAAGGTATGAAGAAAAATAAAAAATGAAAAATGAGAAGAAAAACAGGAGGAAAATAAAAGATCAGAGGAAGAAAAGGTTCAAAAAACAAAAAAGTGAAGTGTAGTTTGCTTCAGCTGAATTTTAATGCCCCAAGGAAGCTGGCTTAGGACTCCACTCTGCTTTTCTTTCTGTAAATTCTGGGCTTCCTGTTAGATACTTAGGTGCTAACCACGGTCAGACACTGTCTTTTGGCTTTTATATGCGATCCACTAGTGACTACTCCATGCTTCTGTCTGTCTCCACAGGTATTGGCTGCAAGCTAGAGGCGCTAATCTGCCCTCTTTGCCTGTCAGTCATAATCACTCAGGAGTCTGTTTCTGACAGGGCTATAAGTGGGGTTGCTGCTGTTTTGTTTTCAGGGAATATGATGGATATTTTTTCCTATCCCAGAGTTACTACCCTGTGAGTGGCCCAAAATATTACTCTGTTCTTGTCTGGACAGAGGTCCATATATGAAGATCAATGGAGTCAGGTAGGACCCTGAAGTTGTTATCATCCTGGTTCTCAGAATAGTGGAGTGAATGGCCTCTCTTCGAATCTAGTCACTGAAGGCTCCTTGAGACTGTTCAGTCCCATAAGCTAGGCCTTTGCCTTTGTTTCCTCACTAAAGCTCAAAAGTCACCTGCCCCATATCTACTGGGAGGAGCTAGCTCCTCTAGAAAGAAATGGCTGTTTAGGTTTGGATGCACATGACTGTCCCGATGCAGGAGTCCTGGCTACTGCTTTTCCACATCTCCCTGCCTCTTCCCTCCTCTGCTTCTCCTCAGGCACCTCAAGTCCACGATTCTTTCCCTGTGCCAAAGCCTCAGGTGAGTGATTGCAAAGGAAAACTCCTGTGTTCTGGTTTTAGAGATTAAAAATAAAAACAAAATTAAACAAAAACAACAATGAAACTGCAGCTTTCTCTCCCTATAGCCAGCACCATGTTGCTTTCTCCTTTTGCAGCACCGCCTTTCATGGGGGCCTTCTTTCATGGCTGGGGTCTCAGGTCCAGACTCACAGAAAGTGAGTAGCCCTGTGGCTTTTCCTTTTCACAGTTGGATGTTACACCTGCTGCCACA
The DNA here is from genome assembly GCA_004026805.1 of Lasiurus borealis. Taxonomy (NCBI): domain Eukaryota; kingdom Metazoa; phylum Chordata; class Mammalia; order Chiroptera; family Vespertilionidae; genus Lasiurus; species Lasiurus borealis. Next base: position 43,654 of record PVJN01012253.1, read on the forward strand.
GGTCATGGCTCTGGTTTTCAGCCTGGACCGGGCTTTTGTTTTCCTGAGAGAACGAATTTTCCCATAAAGCAGCTTCCTTATCTTCCTCTTGGCCCAAAGGCCTGCCAGGTCTTGAGATCTCTCCGCCTTTCCTACCTATCTCCAGGAATTTTCTGTCCTTCCAGAATCATGTCACCTACAAAAAGTGACACTTTTACTTCTTTGTTCCCAAATTAAATGCCATTTTATTTTATTTTATTTTATTTTATTTTATTTTATTTTATTTTATTTTATTTTATTTTATTGTTGACATTGTTACAGATGTCCTCCATTGCTCTTCTCCACACAGCCCCCCACCCTAGGCCTTCTCCACACTATTATCTGTGACCATGGGCTATATATATGTGCATATATGTCTTTGGTTAATCTCTTCATGCCCTCAGCCCCAGCCTTCATTCCCCTGTTTAGGTCTCCTCTGAGATGTCAATTCTGTTGTATGCATTTCTTTTCCTTGCTTGATTGCAGGGCTTGGACTTCCAGGACTATGTTGGATAAAAGTGATGAAAATGGGCATTCTTGTCTTAGAGGAAAAGTTTTCAATTTTTTCACCATTGAATATGATATTGGCTGGGGTTTGTCATATGTAGCCTTTGTTATGTCAAGGTACTTTTATTGGGTGTTTAATCCTCACCCAAGGATATTTTTTCCCATTGATTTTTAGAGAGAGTGAAAGGATCGAGGAAGAGACAGAGAGAGAATCATCAATGTGAGAGAGACACATTGATTGGTTGCCTACCACACGAACCCCAACTGGGGCCTGGGATTGAGCCTGCAATGAGGTACATGATCTTTACTGGGAATTGAACCCAAGACCCTTTAGTCTGAGGGCTGATGCTCTAACCACTGATTAGGACAAGGTCTTCTATTCCTATTTTATTGATTGTTTTAAACATAAATGGATGTTTTATCTTATCAAATGCTTTTTTTGCATCTATGGTAAGACCATATAATTTTTATCCTTTTTTATTAATGTGGTATATTACATTGATTGATTTGTGTATGTTGAACTATCCTTGTGCCCCTGGAATAAAACCCACTTAACCATAATGTCTTATTTTTTTTTACTGTATTGTTGTATTTGATTTGTTAGTGTTTTTTTTTAGGATTTGTGCATTGGTATTCATCAGAGATATTCATCTATATTATTTGTTATGTATTATCCTTGTCAAGTTTTGGCATAGGATTATGTTGGCCTCATATAATGTATTATGTGGTCCCAACATTTTGTCTCTTAATTTTAAAAATATACCCATAATGGAAAAAAATTAAGGAAAATAGGGTGAAACTTTAGTCACTTGTTGGCAGCTTTCATTATATGCTTCATGGAAAGTAATTTTAATATTGCTGGCTAAAGTGAGGGCTCAATTCATTGCACTTTTAATTTATTCTTCATAATCATAGAACACTATTATTTTAATGGAGTTACATTGATTTAATCATAAATGTACTGATGTTTATGTTTGTATGTATGCTTTACAGAAAACATTTACTTCCCAATAAATGTTCTGGGAACCACATGTTTGATTTTGAAAATAAATTTAGCTGAATGTTTTTACTACTGTCTCTGGAATATGGTTGTATTTGACATTACTTCTGCATTACTATAAGAATAAGGGCTAAGTGAAAGAAATATATATAACAACATTTGTCATAATAAGCCAAATGCTTTTAAAAGTGGGGGGAAGTTGACTTAGGAAAACTTCATGAAAGTATGCATTTTGTGATTTTTAGGTCAGTTAAAATATATAAATCCGTGCAAAATGGTAATACCACACTTAATGTTTCCAACGCGTGTAATTTGAAAAGTAGTATAATTAGCCCAAATCAGGTAAGTCTGTATTCCTATGTGGAATTTTAGAATTTCAAGCTGAAAAACAAACAAACAAACAAACAACAAACAGAAAAAACTCCAACAACTCTCTGCCAAAATAATTAATTATAGATTTAGACTTTAACTTTTATAATATTGCAAATTGAGGTAGATAACTAAAAGTATGTTCATATAAGCACACAAAATATTTTGGTTAAAAATAAATTTTTGGTTTGTATCTCTAAGGCACTGCTGTCTCCTTGGACTTGAAGTACATTTTAAGAATCTCGGAGAAAGCCTAGGGTTTCTTAGTGGTTTCTTCTAGTTGGAGTGCTTGGCATTTGTACTTCTTTACAAATTAGTTGCAACTACTGCTTACTAAAATGATTATGTTCAGTTTTTGAGCTGAGAGATATTGTAACAACCACTTGAACCACCTTGTTTAGTTCCAGAAATGGAAATCCTGAATGGTAAAGCAGTCTACATTATCCAAACATGTTTCTAATTGAGTCAGGACTAGGATGAAAGTTAAATACAGTGTAGTTTTCCTAACTGAATGAGCACTAAAACATTTTTTTACACTGTTTTTCACATATTAATGGGTCCACTTTGTTTCTGCTATATTTAAAAATAGTCTTGTCTGGCACTGTGGCTCAGTGGTTGAGCAATGATCTATGAACCAGGAAGTCACAGTTTGAATCCTGGTCAGAGCATATGACTGGGTTGTGAACTCAATTCCCAGTAGGGATGTGCAGGAGCAGCCAATCAATGATTATCTCTCATCATTGATGTTTCTATCTCCCTCTCCCTCTCCACTTCTGTCTGAAATCAATTAAAAATATATTAAAAAATCTATAATAATAAAATCCTAATAAGCTAATTAGACTGAACATCCTTTTGGACAACCTTCTGGATGAAGCTCAGGTCCTGGGTGCCAGAGGGAAGCTGGTGCCAGCAACCGGGGAAGGAAGGCCTTTTCTTGCATGAATTTCATACATCGGGCCCCTAGTAAATAAATAAAAATAGTTTTTTGGGTCTATAAATATATTTTTTATTTTCTGTTGATGTATAACATATAAAGTAAAAACCCAATAAAGTTCACATGATTTCAAAATGAGAGCCTTACATTAAAAGATGACTTCACAATGAGACCCTGATGCTCCTTCCAGCAGTTAAATCTGCTTAAGGATGTGGAGGATGTGTGCTGCTGCTGTGTGAAGAAGAGGAAGTAAATTCCCAAGATCTCTGTATACTCCCGAGTAATACCACCTGCTCTCTTTACTGGTCCCAAGTCATGAGGCCTTCTAGTCATTTGTTTATTAATTCATTCATTCCATTCTGTATTTGCTATGTTTATTGAGGGCCTATTATGGCAACACCTGTATTAAGTGATATGTGGAAAGAGATAAGTGGATAAATGAAAGAAAAAAGGTGCTTTATATTTTTTAAATTATCATTTTTCTTCTTGTATGTATTTTTAACTCCCCCTCCACTTCAAGCAGACCAGACTATGAGGTTTCCTTGACTCTTTTCTTCTCTTTGGCATCATTCCCTAGAGTTCTTTTCTGTGATGCATATTAGAAAAAGCAAACTTAGAAAAAGCTGGCATAATATGTTTTCATATGAGGTTAATATGGGTCAGCCCATGTGTGACTGACTGTATTTTTACCACAACCCTTTAAATGTATTTGACAAGTCTTTTTTCCTTCTCAAAAATGTCTTGTAGTAATATAAATTAATTTAAAAATTAATCTGGTAGATTGTAATAGACTCATGATTTCTCCCTGTTTATCTGAGATCATTATTGTAACTCACCTACATTTTTTTTGTCTATACTTTGGTGTTTATAAATATAAATTTAGTTGAGAAATATCAATGTGATAAACCAGACAGCATAAAGATGTTGCTAATATCACAAAGTAAATCACAAAATAAATTAATATAAATACTTAAAAAAACATTTTCCTTAAAACAAATTGGAAATTTATTATCTCCTAGTGGTCTGGCAGAGGAAATTTGTGCATGGGTGGGGGGTGTTCCTCAGCCCAGCCTGCACCCTCTCAAGTCTGGGACTGCTGGCTCCTAACTGCTCACCTGCCTGTCTGCCTGATTGCCTATAAGCACTCTGCCTGCCAGACTGCTTGTCCCCAATTGCCTCCCGACCAGCCTGATGACCCCTAACTTCCACCCCTGCCAGCCCACTCACCCCCAACTGTCTCCCCCACACCCCTGCTGGCCTACTTGCTCCAACCTGCCCTCCCCTTCCCCGCCAACCTGCTTGCCCCCAATTGCTCCCCTGCAGGCCTGCTTGCCCACAATTGGTGCCCCCTGCTGGCCTTCTCACCCCTCCACCCCCTGCTGGCCTGATCACCCCCTGCCCCTGACTTACCTGATCACCTACAACTGCCATTCCATCCTAGCCTAATCATCCACAATTGCCCTCCTCTCTTGGCTCCTAACCACCTCTACCTCATCCCTGGCACCATGGCTTTGCTCAGAAGAATGTGTCCTGGAAGGTCTCCCAATGTAATTAGCATATTACCCTTTTATTAATATAGATAGAAGCCTGGTATACAGGGGCTGGCTGGCTTGCCCTGAAGAGTGTTTTGGATCAGGGTGGGGGTTTCCTTGGGGAGTAGGACAGCGTGGGTGAGGGGCCTGTGGTGGTTTGCAGGCCATCTACGCCCCCATTGGGGTGAGGGTCCCTACTGGATATGGTGTTGGCCTGGGTGAGGGACTGGGGCATTTTGCAGGCCAGCCATGCCCCCATGGGGTGAGGGTCCCCACTGGAGAATGTGGCCAGCTTGGGTGAGGGGCTGAGGGCTGTTTGCAGGCTGGCCACACCCCCCATTGGGGACCCTCACCCTGATGATGGCATGGTCAGCCTGCATGAGGGGCTGAGAGCCGTTTGCAGGCCCCTCCCTTGGCAGCTGGGCTGGGCAACCCAAGCCTCCCGTGTGCTTCAGTGGCCAGCCAGGGCAGGTGATTCAAGCCTCCTGCACACTCTGGCCTGCTCAATAGCCACCACTCACCAGCCCCTCATTCGGCAACTGGCCTAGGAGGGCAAAAAGCTTGGCTTTCTCCATCACTAGGTGTGACCCAAGCCTCCTGCCTGCTCTGGCTGGTTCCGTGGCTTCTGCCATCTTTGTCCCATTAATTTTCATATTCTCTCATGATTGGCTGTGGGTGTCGTGAAGTGACAGTCAATTTTCATATTGCTCTTTTATTAGATAGAATAGAGTAGGAAATCTAGAAGTAGGCATTCAGTATCATTGTGGAAAAACTCAGGTTCTTTCTAGTCTTCCCCACTGCCATCTACAGCATTGTAGGTCATAGAATATAATGATCCCCCAAGATATCCATGTCCTAATTCCTAGAGCCTGTGAATATGGCATGAAGCCATTTATTACAGAAAGTAGCTTTATTTTTTATTGTAAATTTTGACTGCATGTTTTAAGCAAATGAATTCATTGCAGAGTGGCATTTGCCATGGCCCACTGTGAACAAAATGTTTATATTATAGCATATAAGCTGATCCTGTGACTGTCTATAGACAAAATTAACAGATGACATATAACAATTATACTAATTATTCAGAGATCAGAAAAGGATGCTTTAAGCATTTTATATTCTAACATTATGTATTACTTATATTTAGACATGTATAGACAGATGTCACTGAGTTATAGTTATGTTTTAGGAAAACTGTTGGGGTTATAAGGGTTGCTGAGAAATATAGCTTAACTTTTATAATCTATTTACAAATAGTGGGAAATATGCTCAGTGTTTTTGTACAGAACAGTTGATTTTTGAGAACACAATAATGATGTTAAGTGGGCAGTGCTAGGACACCCTGAACAGGCCCCCAATCTGCAGGTGTGTCACCATCTCTCCTGTGCCTCACATTTCTTGCCCAGCCTATTGCAGTCACCTTCTGACTGGTCTTCTGCTTCCATTACTGATTTCCCAGCCCCTTTATCATAAAGCAATCACAGTGACTTTTAAAATTGTGGTAAAATATATATAATGTAAGATTCATGAGTATAATGATTCCTTTTTAAAATGTATTTTTATTGATTTCAGAGACAAAAGGAGATGGAGAGAGAGATAGAAACATCAATTATGAGAGAGAATTATTGATCAGCTGTCTCCTTCACACCCCATACTGAGGTTTGAGCCCACAACCTGGGCATGTGCCATGATGGGAAATCGAACCATAACCTCCTGGTCTATAGGTTGATGATCAGTCACTGAGCAACACCAGCTGAGCTGTAATGATTCTTTTTTTTTTTGATGTTGGTCGGTGGGAAGAAATACTCAGGAATCCATGCTCATCACAGTACAGTACAATTAAAGAGGAAGATGTATGATCCACGTCATTGCTTAGTCTTCTGTTTATCTTTCTTGGTGTTTTTTTAAATTTTATTTTATTGTTTAAAGTTAATAGTAGTACATATATCTCCTTTTCCCTCCCAAGGACCTTTCCCTAACATCCCCTACCCTCTATTGCATGCTCTCTTCCCCACCCCTCCCACTCAGTGTCTTGTGTCCATTGGTTATGCTTATATGCATGCATACAAGTCCTTAGGTTGATTCTTTCCCCACATCTCCTACACTCTACAGCTTTCCTGCTATAATTTGACAGTTTGCTTCACTGCCTCTGTATCTATTATTTTGTTCATCAGGTTACAATGTTCTTTATTTTCTGTAAATGAGTGAGATCATGTGGTATTTTTCTTTCATTGCCTGGCTTATTTCACTTAGCTTAATGCTCTGCAGTTCCATCTATGCTGATCCAGTCATCTGCTGATGTGCACCTAGGCTGTTTCCAAATCTTACCTATTGTAAATTTTTATGCTATGAACAAAGGGGTACATATATCCTTTCTAACTATTATTTCTAGTTTCTTGGGGTATATTCCTAGAAGTGGGATTATTGGATCAAATGGGAGTTCCATTTTTAGTTTTTTGAGGAAACTCCATATGGTTCTCCCAAGTGGCTGCACCAATCTGCATTCCCAATGAGGAAGCCAGCCAGGCACTCTGCTGCCAATCCTCTTCACATGCGTGTATCTGAACCTCAGCTTTTTGCAGTTCCTCTGAGTCTCCATGAGCCCCTCTTTCCTTCTAGTGGTAGAATTTCCACTCAGCCAGCTTTCCTATGGTTTTGGATGGTGTCTATTCTGTTTTTTAGCTGTAGTTTTGAAATTGTTGTATGGGGCAGCAGTTTAGGTGTTCATCTATGCCACCATCTTGGTTTTTCCAAAAGATACCTTAAGACAAATGAATATAAAAACAAAATTATCAAAATTTATGGGATTTAGGCAAAACAATTCAATGAGAGAAATTTATAGCAATGCAGACCTGCCTTAAGAAACAAGAAAAATCTTAAATAATCTAAGTTTACTCCTGAAGAAATTAGAAAAAGAATAAAAAAGTTCAAAGTGAGTAGAAGGAAAAAAAAATAACAAAGATCAGAACAGAAATACATGAAGTAGACTCTAAAAATCAAATATAAAACATCAATGAAAGAAAAAGCTGGTTCTTAGAAAAGATAAAAAATATTGATAAATCTGTTGCCTTAAGAAAAAAAAAGAGGGCTCAAATAAATAAAATTAGAAATGGGAGAGGAGAAGTAATAAATGACATGATAGAAATACAAAAGATGATTAAGAAAACACTACAAACAATTATATACCAACAAATTGAACAATCTGGAAGGAAGAAATAAATAAATTCCAAGAAACATACAATCTTCCCAAGTTGAATAAAAAAAAGAAACAGAAAAGCAGTAAGCAAAACATTCCCAATGAAGTGTCAGAAGATAGAGGTATAGAAATAATACTAAAATCACCCATCTGCTATATCCATACAATGGAATACTATTAGGCAATAAAGAGGAATGAAGTACTAACATATGCAAAGGCATGAATGAACACTTATACTAAGTGAGGGAAGCCAGTCACAAAGACCACATATTGTATGATTCCATTTTCATAAAATAACCAAAATAAGCAATCTATACAGTAAGGAGTTAGGTGGATTGAAGGTGAAAACTAAGCATTATAGGGTTTAATTTGTGGAGATGAACATGTTCTAAAATTCAGTGGGGTGAAGGTTGTGCAACTTTATGAACACACTAAAAACCATTGAATTGGCCCAGCTGGTATGGCTCAGTGGTTGAGCATTGACCCATGAACCAGGAGGCTATGTTTCAATTATCAGTCAGGGCATGTGTCTGGGTTGTGGGCTCAA
>PVJN01012254.1:0-51789 GCA_004026805.1 Lasiurus borealis
GGCGAGGAAAATGAGGAGAAAATGGAGGCTCGCAAATATAAACAATGTGCTTTAAAAACACCAGAGAGAAAAAATCAGCTCTAAGAACTGCAGCTTGCACCATACAGCCCATGAACTAAAGGCCTTGACAATACAACCCTGAAGAATATAGTTCTCATGCTTCTTTCACACACCAGCCAAGGCTGAAAAATGCAGCGAGTCCTCGTGGAAATTACATTGTTGGACTCTTGCTGTCGAGTCTCTAAATGGTCCTGTTTCTCTTCGCATGCCCTCTGGTGAATGTCAAGTGCTCATCCTAGAACTACCTAGATCCCATGCACCAGCTTCCTTCCTGGAAATGAGCTCTATGTTCAGACAAAAGGAACCTGTCATCACTCTGGCAGGGGCTGCCAGAACTTAAAAGGGTCCCAGAATCTCTATGTTCCTTGAGTTCTCTCGGGTGGGCAACTTTCATTCCCATCAAAATAGTAGGAGACAAAAAATTCATCAGGAAGTATGTCGCAATTTCATAGACCGACAGGTGGAGGCATGTTGCAATACATCTTTTATTACTGCCCCTGACAGCTACAGATTGCATGCTGAGTGTAACTGGGCTGATACATACATTCTGCAGGTGCACCATGGAGAGAAGAATTTTTGGACATTTTTCTAGCTATCACAGAAATAAAGGAATGGAAATAAATTTCCTAGAAGTCCAAGGAATGTTTCTTTCTACAGCTTCAAATATTCTCTCTAGTCACATAAACCTAACATGGGCATTTTAATGCTTGGCAAACTTATTTTAAAACACGGACAGGCAGGCCTGCATGAAAGGTTCTCTGGGTTTAGAAAATGATTTGTAATCAGTGATTCTATAAATAGGGAATATGACTTTCCTTACTGAAGCATCAGGCTTCAAAAGGGAAGATATTCAAGACATACATAAATAGTTGGGATGATTAAACTTGATTCTAAATCTGATTTTCATAGTTAAACAACTGAAATTGTGCTATACCCTTACAGCAGTGCTAGCCAGCAAGCACCACAGTTTAGAGTCTCATTCTTCGGTAGCCACTAACACTCACGTCACACTGAATTTGAGAAAAAAACCTTTCCAGCATCACTCACACCTGGTAAGCACATTGTGTAAATTAGTGTAGATGAATATCAAAAGTAGAAGTGGGACGATCACAGCAATTAAACTAGATGGCCTAACAATGATGATGTAAACATATTTACATTTCATCATATAGGGAAATCAATATAATTTTATGTACTTAATTACAGTCATCCAATATGCCTTAAAGTTTAACACCAAATTCTCCAATCTCAAACTGAAGTCTAGGTGACATACTATAATGGCATTTAATTGTATAGCTTTCATTAATTTCAGTGAGAAGCATAGACCCCAACCAACCTTGGATAATCCTTTAGAAGCCTGTCTTAAAACCCCATGACTTCACCTTGTGGAGCCTGGACAATGACCAGGACCAAGTGCATGGCTAATGGACTGGATCAACAGAGTGCTACAAAGCAGCTAAAACCGTGGTTGACAAACTGCGGTCGAGCCACATGCAACTCTTTAGCCCCTTAAGTGTGGCTCTTCCACAAAATACCACAGCCTGGGCAAGACTATTTTGAAGAAGTGGCATTAGAAGAAGTTTAAGTTTAAAAAATTTTCTTTTTTAAAAGAAATTGCAATTGTTGTACTGTTGATATTTGGCACTGTTGACTAATGAGTTTGACAACCACTGGGCTAAAACAACAAAGGCCATTGTTTCATCAAAAAGAAAATTCCTCTCTGCCAGAATCCGAGCTCCCAGTCCCACAAGGTAAAGAGTCTTCTAAAGTGCATCAAGATCATACATTAGTGATGATTAATTTATGTGTCAACCTGACTGGGCTACAGAGCACCCAGATATTTAGTCAAACATTACTCTGGGTGAGTATGTGAGGGTGTTTGGATGAGTTCATTATTTGCGTTGGTTGACTGAGTAAGGAGTGACATCCCCAGTGTGAGTGGGCCTCAGCCAATGAACTAAAGGCCTGCACAGAACAAAAAGGGTGACCTCTGCCTCCTCCAAAAAGGGAATTCCTCCTGTCTGCCTGCCTTGAACTGGGACTCAGCTTTTTCCTGCCTTTGACTCTAAATGAAAAGGGCTCTTCCTGGGTCTGAAGCCTGTGGCTCACATCACACTGGTTCTCAGCCTGCAGACTCAGATGGAACTGCACCACTGGCTCGCCAACAGCAGACCTTGGGACTTCTCAGCTTCCATAACCACATGAGCCAATAAATCACACTCTTACACACTTTTAACATATTTATTATATTAAATACATACAAACACACTGATTGGTTTCTCTAGAGAACTTTGATACAATATTTTAAAGGGAAAAACTCTCCCTATAGAGCCATCCAAGATGTCCTAGGAATGCCTCACTTAGCACCAAGATAACAAAGAGCAGGAAGACAACAAAGGGTGGGATTACTAGAAAGTAGGTGAAATTTGAAAACACAACATGACTGAAACTTTCCTACTTGGTTTAAGAGGCCTGAAGCAAGTAACCAAAAATGTCATGGAGTGGGCGGAAATATACAGGGAGGAAGGATTGGATGAAAGAGAAAAGACCTGCTCACAGATTACTATATTTTTCTCCTGAAAAAATTACCAATCACACATATTCAGGTAGGGCCTCCTCCAATCTATGCCCCTCATCACTGCACATGCTGTCCCTCCCTTCAAGAGTAGTAGCCTACAAAACGCCCCCAAACCTTGGTCAAATATGCTAAGTAATGCTAACTAAGCTGTACAGAATTTTGCTTTCCATTCTTATTGATTTCAAGGCCATGGTGCTTCCGAACAATCGTATACATTTTAGAGCCAAGGTTCTCACAACACCCCCACATACTTAGAAACAAACTTAAAGATTCACAGAGAGTCAGAGTAGATAATGTCAAAGGAAAATTTATGGAATTTCAGAAACTTCTAGGATCACAGACATTCTTTTCCAATGTACAAGTTAAAGACATTCTGGGGAAGTTTACAACTGGCCGGCTGTGTGTACAGATGATGTGCTATAGATTGGGCACCTGAAATCTGTATATTTTGTTAACCAGTGTCACCCAATAAATTCAACAAAAAGGGGGGAAAAAACTGGCTGGTATACAGAGGTTTGTGAAGTGAAAGGGAAGTTAGGACTCATTATGTCCCAACACGGACAGAGACCTAACTATTTGCTCAGGTTTGGGGATTAGTGCTCAGAGGTCTTTTATCACACCCCACCAACCTCCCCACCCAAGTTTTCTCTCTTTTGCTGGCTCAGAATTCACAGTTTGCAAAAAAAAAAAAAAAAGGTTGATTCTGAAGTAAGTATTTTGCCTAAGCAAGGCTGGCCACAGCCATGGGCCTTGGTCTCCTGTATATGGTCACTCCTTTCGTGGCCTTACAAACACTCTCCTCCTGCTTCAAATGGCCTTTCTTCCCAGGGGCTAAAAACACATGCTCTAAAGCCAGGCGCTGGGACTGAAAACTCTGACACTTGCTAGTTATTTACCTCTTTGTGTCTCATTTTCTTCAGAAGCAACATTTGGAAAACAGTCATACCTAACACATAAGTTTGTGAGGAGAAAATGAGTTCATGTACATTAGGTTCCTGAAGCAGTCCTGGCCGTGGACATGCCAGTCAGTATCAGCCCTGGGGAGTCTCCTACTCATTCTTCTGGACCCAACAAGTGATAAATTGCATCCGGTTTATTCATGGCATTGATCACACTTATGGAAAGTACCCATTTACGAGCCTGCTTTCCCTCCCCTCCCGTTCCCCCCCGCCCCCCGCAACTGAGCAGGAATCAAACCTTTTTTCTTGTTATTTTGCCAGCTCCCAGTGTGACGCTTGGCACACAGGTACTCAGTGACTGTGCATTAAGTAGCCAAAGGGACAACCTACTCTGACCAGTTAAACATGTTACTGAAGGGCTGCAGTTTAAGCGTGGCAATAGCAATGCAGCAAAGTGAAGCTCCTGTTAGAATTTTGCAAAGAAGCACAATTCACCCTTCTGGTATAGGATCAAGTCCTGGGATTGTTAACTTGTCTAACTTCATTTGCTTTAAAACCTTCCAAATATGGTCACTTGTGTTTACAAATGTGTGTCTCTTAACAGCATAAAGAAGCAAGCATAAAAAAGTAACTAAATCAATGTTTCTTCAGCCCCAAGAGACTGAATTTCTAGAAATATCTATGAGCAATCTCATATGGTCATATCTAATTATCAACTACATACAACACATAATTATTACTATCAAGTCATTAAAAACGACCTTCTAAGTACAACGAGAAAAACATCAATAGACCTAGAACAAGGTAGAAGTTACAAATACAATATTGAGGCCTGGCTCCCCAAAACGATATTTACCTTAAGCACATAAGAGTAACAAGATGACCACTAGACTAACCCTGACCCCAGTTATCTGGTTGATGTCTGTTTCAAAAACCCTTCCATGAAAATTGCTTTTGTGAAACATCCTGCTAGAAACAGGATCCTGAGACACATTCACCTGGTCTTCTGAATAATTCCCAAGGGGGCGGGGGGAAACATTCCTAAGGGTTCACTGAGGGGACTGAGGAAACAGGAGACAGACAGGTAGATGGATACGCATGCGCGCGTGCGCGCGCGCGCACACACACACACACACACACACACACACACACGTATGTTCATTCCAGACCATGGTTAAGAAACTCAGTATAAGTCACAGCCCTTTTTCTGTGTGACTTTTGGTACTGCTGTATGAGACATCTGCCAGATCATAGATGCCACTGTCAGGTCAGATTAGTAAATGCCATGTTCTTTAGTTAAGCACACACAAAAAAAAAAAAGAAGAAGAAGAAGAAGAAGAAGTAATAAAGGTATTCAAATGTGCTAATTGTAACAGCAAAGAATAGGTGAATTTGCATTTTATATTCCCTGGCCCCATATATTTCTCATTTAATTAAAAGAATTTGAGGAGATAAGTCTACATTTACCTTGCTACTATTTAGGGTGATGAAGACCAAGGAACCTCCTAAAAAACAATAATTTAATTGTAGTGGGAAAACCATACACCTGAATGAAATAATAAATGAAAGAATTACTACCAAAGGCAGAAGGATTCCTGAGGTTCGGTTGCTTTTGTTATACCAAAAAGTAAACTGGAGACATGCACACCAGGAACCTACTTACCACGATATCCTCAGGGAACGTGTCTCTGCTGAAGGAGCCATCATCAAACATGACCTCATAGAAGGTCTGCGATGTCACAGCGATCACTCTGCAGCTGTAGTACCGGGTGTTTCGGTGCTTTGTGATAACAGTCTGCCCCACAGAGATGCCCCTCTCGCCAGCCTTCAACTTCTAATAAGGGTTGGAGGCAGAAGAGAGAAAAGAAAGAGGAAAAAGAGAAAAAGACAGAAAATAAAAGAAATATTAAAAAAAACAGTAATTTGTTTAATAATATCATTTTTTATTTTTTAACTTTTTATTGGGGAATACTCTCAGATTTAAAAGTTGCAAGGATAAGTAGGTATAAGAGCATCCATATACTCTTTGACCCTTCATCTATTCCTATTAGCATTTTACCATTTCCTTTATTTGCATATTATGCTTCTATTTTATATATGTGTATACTTAAGTATTATATACTAATTGTGTGTGTGTGTGTGTGTGTGTGTGTGTGTGTGTGTGTGTGTGTATGCGCGCGCATGCATACTAGCCTCTCATCACCAACCATTTAAGCTTTCTTGGGCTTTTATTCATAAATACATCAGTGTGTGTTTTCTAAGAAGAGGTATTCTCCTTCACATAACCATAGTTAAATAACAGTTACAGTTACTAACGTTAGTAAAAGTAACATCGACATGTCTAATTCTCTACAATGCATATTCCAATTTTGTCAACTGGGCAAATGATGACTCAGGTCCCACACTCCAGTGCAGGATAGTCAAAGGTCAAGCACTGCATGTAGTCGCCATAGCTCCTGAACCTCCCTTAACCTGGAACATTTCCCCAACCTTCCTTTGTCCTATATGACAGTGATACTTTTGAAGGATACACTCTTCCCTCTCCCTGCTTTGTGAGTAGAGCATTTGTCTGATGTTTCCTCATGATTAGATCCAAGCACTATGTTCTTGACCAGAACCCTACACAGATGATGCTGTGTTCCACTCAGGATATCACATCTGGGGCACATGCTGCTTGTCTGCCTCTCCATGGGGATGTGAATTTTTATCAAGGTCAAAAGTATGGTCCAATTTCTCCACTTCATAATCACCCTTTTATTTTATTACTAATAAACAATCTGTGGCAGAATTTTAGCACCATACATATATCCTGCATACTTAAGCTTGGATTTAACATTATGGATGAGTCTTGCCCGATCCAGGCTTTACTATGAGGATAATGAGAACTCCAAACTGCATTTCAATATGATATTTGTTCCTTCGTGCTAATTATTTTAACACTGGATTTAGCATATTATGAAAATAGTGTTTTGGGTCTGAATTCTAAGCTCTGCTTCTTTAACTATATGATCTTGGGGATGTTACTTAGCTTTCCTCAACCTCAGTTTGCTTATCTAAAAAAAGGGGGATATTTATGTGGAAGGTCTGCTGTAAAATAGGATAAAGTACATAAAATACCTAGACTCATAGGCAATTTGTCCTCAGTAAATGTGAAATGGCTTCATTTTGGGAAATGAAGAACATACCAGAGACCTGGTCAGTAAACCTCTTCTCCCTCCTTATTCAGTAATCGATGTGTATGCCTGTGCAGCACCCTGATTTCACATGACAACACTTAATCCAGCTCTAAATCATCACTGTCCTGCTTTTCACCACATCCATTCCTGACTCCAACTCTTGTCATAGCATAGAGCTATAGTCCTTAGGAAAGAAGGCATAATGTGGTCTTCTCCCCACACTGTCCAGGCTCCCAGAGCCTTGTTTCTCACTTAAATCCCTGGCCAAATGTCACTTTCATGTACTGTCCTTCCTATGACAGGGCACATCCACAGGACAGCAATAGGATCTATCTGTCTTTTTATCCATGGCATCCAGCTGGATGTGTACAATGCTGCTGCTGAATAATGAATGAGTGAATGAATGAATGAATGAGTGAATGAATGAACAAAAATGAATGAATAAACTATGAAGAAAGGTATAAACACATTTTCAAAATAAGAGAGAATTTGATTCATTCACTGTTTAGAAATTGGCCAAGTAAAAGCGAGTTTCAGGAAAACATTCTCTTTCTGGGGATAAGGAAGGATGATGTCAGTAGAGTGAGGAAATAAATAAAGGAGGTTTACGGTGAAATTCACAGGGTGTGGTAAGTGGAAGCAGCCAGTCAAAGAAAAGAAAAGTGATATAGACTTGACAGAGAAAAAGTTGACTCCAGACCACAACCATTTTCTTCCTACTTAGGACATGAAATTTATGCAAATTGATTGGATGGAAAGATGGCCAGCACATGGATTAAATGTAGAGCCTTCATCTAAATAAAAATATTCATAAGCTTCAAGCACAACCATTTCATGGGAAGTACTAAGGAAAATAGATTTTTCATAGTGCTATTTTGATAGGGTTTCTGATTTATTTTTCTAAGAAAAATTTATTGATAATCATACCCCATAATTGATCATACATCCTCACAAGTATTTCCTATCTGAAAAGCTCAGGAGTCTATTGATGTTAAGAATTTCATTTCTGATCAGAGAAGACAGATGTTATGCAAGGGGGCTCCATCAGATTAAAGAAATGGCCATGGTATTTTGAATATCAGTATGCAGGTTAAGGCTATGAAAGTCAAATTTTCTTTAATATGCAATAAGAAGAAATAACTGTTGTTGTTTTTATTTGTTTTTAACACAGTCAGTTTGGGCTGCTGGGGATGTGAAAAAAATGTTAAGTAAAAAAATGTTATAGAAATTCTACAAAACAAATGTTCAGAGTTCCTAAAAAAATGATAACATATCTAGAGTTTTGAACACATGTTGATATATATGAGAATTAAATTCTCCCCCAGTATCTCTGTGAAATAATTATTTTCACTAAATAGATGAAGTAACTGAAATACAAAGTCAAGTGACTTTTTCAACGTCTCACAGCTGGTGACAGGCTGAACTAGGGTCCAGAAACAAGTTTTCTCCCATTACCAGTGTCTCCATATCATCAACCAGAAGAGTAAATGTGGAAAGAAATCAGAGAAATAAAACCAACCAGAAATTAGACTGATGGGATTTAAGCAGTTTCTTAAAAAACTTTTATTTTCCTTTCCGTTCTTTTTAAACTACGATTTATCGAGTATCTACCTCCTCTGTTCTACATACTTTTTAAGGAACTTCTCATATAAAAATTCTTTTAAGCCCAACCAATATAGCTCAATGATGAAGTGTCAACCTATGAATCGGGAGGTTATGGTTCCATTCCTGCTGAGGGCATATGCCTGCGTTGCAGGCTGGATACCCAGTTGGGGGCATACAGGAGGCAACTGATCAATGATTTTTTTCTCTCATCATTGATGTTTCTCTCCCTCTTCTTCTCCCTCTCTCTCCCTTTATATTAAGTATATAAATAAAAAGATTTAGAAAGCTTTTTAAAATTCATTTCATTTCCCCAGTATCTCCCAGCATTGAAATAGCCACTGGAATTTGAAGCCTATCTGGGGATGAAAGATGCAGAAATAATCACATATGCTCTCAGTTTCCACAAATGCATATACATGACATGCACGCACACACTGCAAGTTGCAAAAATGCCCACCAATCTTCACTCTTCCCTTTTCCCACATCCTTGCAATGTGGCTTCACAGCCCCTCCTATCAAGAGCTGAAGTCTATTTCCCCACCTTTTGATCTGGGGTAGCCTTGTAGCTTAGCCTGCGTTGGCCAAAAGATGACAGTAGAAGCAATATTATGCCAACTCAAAGCCTTTTGCTCAAGAGGCCTTTTACATTTCTGCTGTTTCTCCAGGGGCCCTAGATTCTGTCACGTGAACAAACTCAAGTGACTCTGCTGGCATATGAGAGATCACTTTGACCAGAGCTGAGGCCCTAGACATGTGAGAGAAGCCAGCCAAGGGAAGGAGAACTGTTCTGCAGCTGACCACAGATGAATGAGGCAACCAGCCTGGAACAGAAGAACCACCCAGCTGACCCCAGCCTAAACTATGATCTACAGAATCACCAGCCAGAGTTGTCATTGCTTTAAGCCATTAAGTGTTGTGATGGTTTGTAACACACACAGATAATATATAAAATAAATACTATGAAAAAATATACTAAACTGTATAACTCCAGGTAATGGAATTGTACTTACTTGTTTCTTTATGTACTTTTCTGTACTTTCCATTATATATTTCTCTAATAATTCTTGAAAAGACTAAAATTAATAAAATACAAGAGACCTTGCAAGTTTCTAATTCTTCAAATAGCAACTAATCCACAATTAGGTCTACTTAACTGAGATGGTAAAAAAAAAAAAAGCTGAAGCCAAATTACTTAGAAAGAGCATCTTCAATATTTATCTTCCAGTTCAGTAAATATGATATAAGAAGGACTTGAGGAAACGAACACTTTGTAAAGTGGAATGATACACAAATTTAATTATAAAATTTCACCTGATTTATATCTCACATTGAGGCCAAATGTGATGTAACAAAAAAGGCACTTTTATTTTGTTTTTAATAATCATTACTCATATTACTATAAAATGTTGTTTCAAATGAATAGATTTTTTTCTATTGATTTTAGAGAGAGATGGGGTGGGAAAGGGAGGGAAGAAGAAGAAGAAGGAGAAGGAGAGGGAGAGGGAGAGGGAGGGGGGAGGAGAGGAAAAGGGAGAGGGAGAGGTAAAGGGGGGAGAGGGAGAGAAAAAGGGAGAGGGAGAGGGAGAAGAAGAGGGAGAAGGAGATATCGCTGTGAGAGAGAAACACTGATCAGTTGTCTCTTGTATACCCACAATATGGGTATTTTACGGTCAGGTTTGGGCTGTACTCATTTAAAATAACACACACACACACACACACACACAGCCTCACTGTCTTTTTGAAACTCATTGCTATATCTGTCCTTCCCACCTCTACAGCGCAACACCAATAATAAAAACTAATTGTTTAGATGTAAGAGTTTTCTCTCCACTGATACCATGTTGCCTTCCATCAGGATGGGCTTAAAAATTAAATGGGCCCTTATTACAAAGCTCTCTAACTTTCCTAATATTCTAACCAATGTTGACATATATTTCCACACTTAGAGAAAACATGGCTAATCATCAATGATTACAACTTGAATAGGGAGAAAAATATGTCCCTAATACTGGCTCATCAAAGGCATGCCAACATCCAACAGGCTGACTCCAGAACATTTAAAGCAGTGCTGGCAAAACAGGATGGGGAAATCGCCGTTCCTTACCTGACAAAAACTTTACATCAGTAAACTGTGAGCCAGAGCCAAGAAAGAACTGGCAGGCATACAATGCAAAGAGGAAAAGCAATGTATGGATGGGCATGGATTAGGAACATGGCATTTAAACAGGTAGTTCCCGAGTGCTTATTACAAGCAAGGCATACTGCTAGGTGCTAAGGATTAAAATAAAGGAGGGAGAGGGTCCAGTCTCTCAAAAGCTCAGAGGCAGAAGGGAAGACAGACATGGCTGACCACAGTGTAGGTATTGAGAGCACCCAAGTAGGGGCAGAAAGGGGCCTTCCAGAGAAGGCTTCACCCCTGGGAACACCTGAGCCAGGCCTGAAAGAGCTGGAAGCCCACATGCACAGATGGTGGGAAGGCCATTTGCAAGCAGAGTGGTCACCTTGTGAGCTTGTGAATCCCAGCTCAGATTGATGTTTGTAACTGCATAAAATAAGGCACACACGATTACAAAAGAAACAAATTATACTGGGAAAAAACCAAATTTGTGGTTTAAGACCTATGCTTCTATAATAATGTATTAAATACTAATGTCTAGTGACAATGATGACATGATTACTACTACGGACATGTCACAGAAACTGCTAATGCCATCACTGTCTATACTCAAAACTGACAAGATTGTCCAATTCTAGATGGAATTTAATATAAGAAATTGTAATTTTTTCTCATCCCCTAAGACAAATATTTCTTAATACTAAATTATAAAGAAGATATTATTGTCTGGGATATTTAGACATACAGCAATCAATCTTTTAACAGCAGACATCTAGATAATGGTGCTTGTACACACTGTTCATAAAAAGAACAGTGGTGAAATGAAACTCAAAGAAGACACCTCTGTGACAGGTTAATTTATAGAAGCTGAAATGGGTAATTTGGGGGTAAAATGGTTAATTTATAGAATCTGAAATGGGTAACTGACACAGAATCTAACAAGTTCTGGGATTAGAATATGTACTATATTATCAAATATAATTTATCCCAATGAGTTTCTGACAGAGCAGAGAGCAGTTAGTTCAATATGTCCCCTACAGAGAGGGTTTAGCAGGAAAGAGTCCCGTGTGGTAGAGGGAAGGAAGATTCCTATGATCTTATCCAAGATTCCTAAAGTCTAATCCAAGACTTTGCAAGGCTAATCTGTGTTTATGCCATAAATGAGGGTGACCCAATAAATGCCAAGATGTGCCATGGGCAGAGATGTCGTCTTGGGAAAATCCATGACTGAGTTAACCATCTATATAATGTTACTGAAGGGCGTAAACCCAAATAATACAGTGTACTCAGAGGCTCACAGAGCCAGCAAGGCAAGGGAGATGAAGAAACAAAGCCAAGTAACTTACCCCATAAACAGACAAAAAAAACACATTTCCGTGTTTAGCCAATGACCCTTCCACCTTCTCCACTTTATTATTTCTCCCTTACTTCTACAAATTAACAACCTTTGATATATTATTGTACCTTTTCAAATATCCATCTTATAAAAATTTCTAGAGGGATCTGAGTAAATGCATTAATACAAACTGTTCTTCTTTTACCAAATGAATGCAGCAGAAGTCACTCCTCTAAACCTGCCCTGTAATAATGACAGCTTTCTTCATAAAATTACAAGAGCCTGGTAAAAATCTCCTACCTAGAAATACCGAAAGCCCTGGGGCTTCGTGAAGAAATAATTGCTCCTACAGACAAATGCACGTGCACACTCATAAAAATGTCACAAATATTTAATTTTCTATGTCTGCTTGTTCACGTGTACTTTTATTTCTCATGGGTTTTTAAGTGCAAACATATAATAAGTGGGAAATAGTGGTAAGCAGTTTCCCAACAGACTTAGGTCTTACTCACTTTAACGTGTGTAGAAGTATAACAAATAGACTGCAGAAGAAAGTGGTGGGGCGGGGGACTAATTCTTTTCCATCTAAGTCATGAGCTCACCTCATGGACTTGTTTGGGAGGTAAGTGAAGAGAACTAGAATGGGAGAACTGTGATTCCCTGTGTTAATGTAGGAGACTCTCACTATGTAAGCACCTTCTACTTTCTAATCTGAAGAGTAAGCAACTTGCTACATAAAGAGCGAGGAGGAAGCTCACAGCAGGTAGACTGGTGGAGCTGGAGGGCCGTGGCAGCATCCCACTGCTAAGATGGAACCTGATGTGTGTTCCTAAGACATGTTCACTCTCATTAGTTGCTAGAGAGCAGGTAAGTCTTCCCTGGATGCCTGCCCCAACAAGTTCTGCCTTGGTATTTATATTTCAGGAGCCTTTGAACTTCTTGTGTAGCAAGAGTGAAATTGGGGGAGAACTATAACTTTTACAAAATCTCAATAATTTAAATAATTCTAAGTGTATGTGTAGAAATTAACAAACGAATTCTAAAATTTATCTGAAAATGCAAAGCACCTAAAATACTCCAAATAATCTTGAAAAAATGTTTAAGAAATTACAATTTTGAGGAAATGAGGGGGGAAAGCATTTGTTCAATTATAAGACAATGCAACACTTTTGTTTCATTATCTTGGATGAGACATTTTCAATAGAAGCAAGGGCATAAGGTATTACTATGTGGTACTTTTGCCAATAATTATTTTTAAATCTCAATTAAAGTTTGTAAATAGGATAAAAATAGCTACAATAGATGCAAAATTTTTGTATGGAAGTCAACCCAAAGCAAAACAGATTAATTAAATGGTTTAACAGTTTTTCTATGCCACCAAGAAGGAAGCCCAGGTAAATAATGAAACCATGTAAGCTAATCCAAGCTATAGTTGCAAGTTGGAAAAATGCCAAAATAGCACAGTCTAAATGCCATGTGCTCTAGCTCTAGTGACCTGGAAATTCTGTAACTTCTAATGACTGTTGAGCCCTTTGAAGTCCCATTTCATCAGCTATAAAAAATAAATACAATCATAATACCTCCACACAAGATTATTTACTGGGAGGCCCAAATGAGATAATGTACTATGTATGAAAATGCCCAGGAACTATAAAGACACTAAACACATTATTATTTGTATTTATTTTACCTACAGTGATACACTGTAGTGGTTCTATAAAGACACACTACTTATATAGGTGAGAGGGAGAGAGAGAGAGAGAGATTGATCGATCAAGCACAAGCTTCCTGATTTCTTTCAAAATTTTAGGAGAAATAGCCAAAGTAATAGTGGAAGAAAAGTCATCCAAAAGTTTTCTCCTGCCCATCACAATAGGAGGGCAGATTCTGCCCAGCTAGCTCATTGTGCATGTTAATCACAGTCTTTACAATTCATTACTGACCAAAAAGGTAATGGCCATCTTTCAGTCTATCTAGTGTTAATTAAATGCATGTATGGGCCTAGCACTATGATGGAGAGAGAAGTGTGTGGCGTTCCTATAGAAGCAGGAAAGGAAAGGAAAGGAAAGAACAGAGAGACTCTATAGTTGTCACCCCTCTTTCCCAGTTTCATGCTTGTAACTGTCCTGTTCTCTCATTTCACCAAGGGTCATCTCTGAGTCCCTACAGCCTCAGCAAAGGAGTAAGGATGCTATTTTTACTCCAAATATGTGACAAAAGAATATGTTAACAGATTTTAAGGTGTAACTAAAAGTTACTGAATACAAGAGTTTTCAAATTCTGTATTTTCTTCTAATTCCTCAGATGTATGGGAAAAGGCAGACAAACTTGACTAGAAGGTCTACCTAGTACTCAGGGAGAGAAACATAAAATGGGGAAAATAACTCAGGAGGATATCCGAGGCCCACAAAGAGGGCGTTGCTTTTCCCTGCCTCCTGCTCAAGCAAAAGCTGGTGCTATGTCAACTCAGAAATGGCTGAAAGAAAAATTTAAAAAATGCTTCATTGAAGAATGTAGAAACAGGAATGTCTTATGTTTCTTTGGATACCACTCTATAAATTCACTGTCCCACTATGCCCAGTATGGGCCAAGAAGATAAGAGGATGCATAATACCTCAGGATGAAAAGAAGCCAACTTCAGATAAGGAGTGATCAAGGAACTGACCATTTTACCAGAAAAGAAAAGAAGTATCAATCTGCATGTGAGAAATGTGAGAGGGCAGGACAAAGAAGGTAGGGTATGCCAGGCTGTCTGGCTGCCTGTCAACAGGCCTCTGGAGGTCTTTCTAGTTAATCTAGACTTTTATATATCAGCTTTGTTCACCATGGACATGTAATGTCAATATAGAAAATGGTCTTTTAGATAGAAATGTTGAAACTCACTTAATTGCCTTTTCTATTACTTGCAGTTATCATAAAAAGTTATACTTTCATTACATTTTGTCAATATCTATGGATTGCACTATGAATATAGAATCTAATTACTGTTTTCTACCTGAAGGAATTGAAATCCTGTTTCTTATGCTTTACAAGATGTTGGAATGTCAAATAACCTTTGCTGTCATATGTCTGTTAACACATTCCATTTATATTTCTTCCTGTATTCATGATGTTTGACTCTAACACCAATGTTAAAATATGGAATTAGTGTCACCACTTAATTTTCTTAACAAGCTATCAGACTATAATGCATGCCTTAATTGTTTATCTAAAAAAGAAGTATAATTTGCTGAAAATCTTAAAATGTCCTGGGAACTGAGAAATATTAATGCTATGGAAAAGTGAGCGAGCATTTTACATGGAAACACACACTGCCTACAAAAGAAAGGGGGGGGGGGGGGGGGGGGAGGGGGAAGGAGGGAGGAAGAAGCAACCAAGTAAGTTGTCCTTGGAATGGAAAACTCGATTTCCCTCAGTATGTGTGCTCCTTGAACTTGCTGATTATCAAGTGTGCCATGTAAATATTCCTCAGGCAGTTGGCTATCACAGTGGAGCCCCAGGTCTGCTGGGGACTGTTGGCTCCACACGCACTTCGTGGGGGGATAACAAAACCCAGAGGGAAGCACAGCATTGTAGAGGCTCCTGATTCTGATGAGCATGCTCTTTTGATAAAGCCAAACACCTGCCTCAAGTTGCAGATTTTTCTTGAAATGTCTGTTTAAAAATCAGCATTAATTTGTAGTTTTACAGGCCAGAATAAAAAGTTAGAGTAAAATAGTCTACATTTTGTACAATATATTACACATTTATATTATACTAGAGGCCCGGTGCATGAAATTCGTGCACTGGGGGTTGGGTCCCTCAGCCCAGTCTTCCCCCTCTCAGAGTCTGGGAATACTCAGGGGATGTCTGGCCTCCTTCTGTGGGAGGCTATCTGACCAGGAGAAGGTGCCACCTTCATCACTGCACTGCCGCTTCCACTGCCGCAGCTGCCAAGGTGTTTTCATCAACACAGACTCCAGTCCCTTCACCATGAAAAAATGAAAACTTTCTTTAGGCATTTTCAAGATGTCTCTTTCATAGGTTATGACCTTTCTTTCTTGCTTGCTTTTTCTTTCTTTTAATATCTCTCTCTCTCTCTCTCTCTCTCTCTCTCTCTCTCTCTCTCTCTCTCATCCTTACCTGAGAATATTTTTCCATTGATTTTTAGAGAGCATGGGAGAGGGAAAGACAGAGAGAAACATCAACATGAGAGGGATACTTCAATTGGTTGCCTCCTGCATGAGCCAGGGGGGAACCTGAAACCTAGGTACATGCCCTTGATCAGAATCAAACCCAGACCCTGCAGTCCACAGGCCAAGGCTCTATCCACTGAGCCAAACCATCTAGGACAGGATATGACATTTCTTAGCCCCTCCATCAGCGGACCTTCATTTTCTCCTCCAGGAGTGAGGTGAAAAAACTCTAGATCACCTTCTTGGATTCTTATTACCCAAGTTACCAAGAACACTGCTAGTGGTGTACATGAGAAACAAGATTTCAATTCCTTCAGGTAGAAAACAGGGAGCTTAGCCAATGACCGGTAAGAAAAGGGGTTTCCTCTGCAGCTCATACACAAAGGCAGACTGCTGGTGAGCTGTGGCTGGAGCATCCCCAGGTCCCCCTGTCAGTGTCTGCTCTAGGGCAGCCCGAGAGTGCCCAGGCCCCTGTCAGTGTCCACTCCAGGGCCTGGCGGCTAAGGCAGGCCCCCCATCTTTGACTCAGTCTCCACTCTAGGCCTCACCTGCACATACAGTCTTTCCTGACTAGTAGGTTAGCTGGCTGCTGGGCTCTGGCCAATTGAGACTGAGTGAGATGGGCTGGAGTCCTGCCACGTTCCCTCCCCAGTTGCCCAACCTCCAATGACCCTCCCCAGCCCCAATCATGCACCGTTGGGGTCCATTGGCCTGGCTGCACTCTCTCACAATCTAGAACCCCTCAGAGGATGTTGGAGAGCCAGTTTTGGCCTGTTCCCACAGGCCAAATAGAGGGACCCCATAGGTGCACGAATTCTAGTCTATTATATTTATATCTATCTATCTATCTATCTATCTATCTATCTATCTATCTATCTGAAAGGCTAATCTACCGAACAACTGTTCAACCAGTCACTATGAGCACAGTGACCATCAGGGGGCAGGAATTCAATGCAGGAGCTTCCCCCTGGTGGTCACTGCGTTCCCACAGTGGACGTGTTGCTCAGCTTAACAACCCATTCAGGCAGCCCACCATCCCGGCGGCAGCCAGTCCCTCCCTCAGTAGTCCTGCAGGTCCAATCTCCGGAGAACGGGTCAGGCATTGATAGACTGGCACCACTGGCACAATCCCAGCAGTGTGTCCTGCCCAGCTTCCTGGAAGTTGGCCTGGGGCACTGCAGTCGCTTCCCCTCCCTAGATGCTCGGCAAGGAAGAAACAATATAAAAGTGGCTGCCATGTGGCCCCCAACAACCGGCATGAACATCAGCAGGACAGATCCGGATCCAGATCCTAGGCAGGGAAGGGTGTCCCACCACCGCCCACCCAGAGGACCACTCGAATCCCCACTGTCCCCAGCCCAACCCCCTTGGGTCAGGCACCAGACACAGGGCTCCCGGCTGTTGAGTGTAGCTGCAATGGTGTCAGCCTCTCCTGATCAGGACTGACTGGGCACGAGTCCGTGGCAAGTGCAGGGCCGGGATGAGTAGGAGTGGCAGGCAGCATTGGACTGCCAGTTTCGGCCCAATCCCCACAGACCATGCCAGGGGACCCCACCCATGCACAAATTTATGCACCAGGCCTCTAGTTGTACTATAATACAGTATATACTTGAATTACATTCTTTTTTCTCCAACCAGATTAAAGGATAAGAAATCAGAGTCTGGTGAAAGGCTAGATTTAAAGGCAGAGATAATATTCTGAGCCACCTGGGAACTATCTGCAATCTACCCCCAAATGGGTACGGCCTTGGCCTGTGTCTGATGCAAGAGCCAACTACTTGCAAAACTTTCTTTAAATGGTAAGGCCCAGATGGTTAAGAGTAAATTTTCCAGAATGAAGGTGTAAACCCCTAATATAGAGCAAGAGTATGGTAGCAAAGCACAGCTTCTACCCAGATCCTGCAGCAGCCAACCCTGGGCCACCCAGTGCACTCTGCCTCTGCTCTGCCTGTGGAGTCTCCACACTCTGATCAGTTTCTGTATCCTTGGCTGATTAACATTGGAATCTGCAATGGAGGCATCTGTTTTCTCTTCCCAAAAATTCAACACCCCTTAAAACACTGAAGCATCAGAAATGGGTCTGGACTGCTGCAGCTGGTGCCCAGATGGGGACTGGCACAAAAACCCTTACCAAGACACTAGGCTTTAAAAGAAATCTGGAAAGGGGGGAAGGATGGAAGGCGTGGCTGAAGATGCCTCAAAGGAGGTTAAAGAGCCTCTGGACAGGGATGTGAGGTTACTGTGGGGACCTTCCGGGGTCAGTGCCCTATAGCCAGACCCTGTGACTGAACAGCCAAGGCCCCACAGAAGGCAGGATGGTCTGCAGTGAGACTCCCTGGCTCTCTCTAACCGCACTGATTAAAAGGGCAAGAATAATGGGCCCCAAAGGGAACTGAGCCCAGGGCACGAGATGTGCTTCAGATCCACTCAAGCCTGTTCTACTGACAGGAAGCATGGGGAGAAAGGTTCTAGGCTCCTTGACCCAGCCTGCCTGAGGAAACGACTACAGGAGGGGAAATAAAAAAGAAAAACAAGGCATATTAAATAGAGTGCAGAAGTTTAAAATTCGATACACTTAATTATCTCAATATAATTTAGAAAAACACTGTCTTCACTGGTTTTACCTGATAAAGTGAGCAAGGAAAAGACTGGTTCCAGATGTAAATATTCTAAAATGTTTGTGCTAAAATTTCTCCTTCCAGGCAAGCCAGGCCTTAACTTTTATCATCTGGCACAAGTGGATTGAGATCTCAACAAACCACTTCTATTGATAACAAGGTGAAGGATTTCTTCTCTTTTTAAAATGCATTTTTAATTTAAGAAGTTGGGTCAGATTCAGGCCTCCTGAGTCACTATAATACATTTTTTTAAATCTTTGCTAAGAATTTTTTACCTTACACTTTGCTTTGATCAGAATTCTCTGTTTTTCAATATCAGTACAAATTCAGCAGGGTATCTGAAAAATAACTTACGTAGAAGAAACAACCCATATATAAATACCAGATCAATATACACAGTCTGATCTGAGAATACTTGGTCATAATTAACTTTACTAAACAGAATGGAGGTTAGCAACATCTAAATCATTATAAGAATAGTAACCACCACCAAAACAATTCCACTGCCAGCTATACACAAAGAAGGTGAGGATCTGAAGACAGGTAGTTTATAGAAATGACACCATTCTTATCATTATTAGATGAGTGTGAGTTAAATTCTGGTTCTCTTTCTAAAAAGTATGGAAGAGAAACTAAAAGGGGACATATTCAAGCCATGGGATTGAGCTCCAAACTAAAGGAGGTAAAATAAAAAGGGAAAGAAAGGATGGAATCACCCCATAGCTGCAATGGATGGGTCAACCCTTTAAAGCCAGGGCAAGCTCACTGGCATTAGAAGCAGAACACTGAAAGCAGACACAACTCTCATATGTGATGCATTCTCATTATCTCGATGTCTTTGAGACTTCCCTTCCCCCCTCCCACACTTGATTAGTTATTAGGTAGGGCCTGTGAGGCTACCTCAACAGGTCTCTAGAACCAAGGTGCTTCTCCTCACCCCTGACATGGCCTCTTAGATATCCAATTCCCCTTCTCCTACCACCTGCAATAGGGCATCACCTCCCGACTAGCTTTCCTGCTTCTTCTCATCTCTTCTGCTCTGTGTCGAGAGATCTACCACTCTCCTGCATATGGACACCCCTATGGTGGACCTGTGATGATTAAAATGAAAGGGATTATCTGTGAACTTTCTGGTACATATATTTTTCTATCTTTAAGCATATGAAAACTACTTATTTTTTTCAAGTAGTATTTTTAAATGACAGAATGTGCTTACTGTTTAATCTAAGAATTTTTATAACATTATGCATCATTATATTTTACAGCCAAAGCTCAATAACATTGAATAAGCCAGTATATTTAAAATAATTTGTGTCCTAGCTGGTTTTGCTTAGTGGACAGAGTGTCGGCCAGTAGACTGAAGGGTACCAGGTTCAATTCCAGCCAAGGGCACATGCCCGGGTTGCGGGCTCGATCCCCAGTATGGAGGCATGCAGGAAACAATCAATGATTTTTCTCTCATCATGGATATTTCTATCTCTCTCCCTTTCCCTTCCTCTCTAGTCCATAAAAATATATATATTAAAAAAATAAAATAAGTTGTGGTATTAAAGGAAAACTAGAATTTGCCTTAAGATGGTCTTTTTGATTCAAAATGCAAATAATTGGAAGAAACAAAAAAAAGGAGGGAGGAGGACAAAAACCCCAAAGTGGGTAAAAATGGGGATCCTATTGAAATAATTACAGCTTTATACTTCATTTCATTCAAATTGTACAAGCATCCTCTATTCTGGAAAAAGACAAGGTTAGACTGCCAAGTTAGTTTGATGTTAATAGTACACACTGCTATGATTCAGCAATTGCTCATTACTCCCGAATACCCAAGACATGGCTGAGAACGTAGACATACCACAGTTCTGACTCTCGGGAGCACATGCCCTAGCATTCACACTTTACATAAGGAGAAATACGTGAATGAATTTGGATTACTTTATGCTTGAAAAGGAAAGAATGTTGAATGCAACAGGGACAATCACAATGCTCCTTCCTGGAATTGCTGTCACATATTTAGGGAAGGACTCCATACTTGGAATCTAACTGAAGAATACTGGGCAAATAAGAGCTAACAAGAATATTTTTTTCAGAAATCTTGTGCTCGTAGTGTTTCCCACTAGAGAACTTTGCAAAAGCGATTTAGAAACATTAAAATTCTTCCCTCATAAGAAAAGATTGCTACATAAAATGTTATAAATTATGTGATGTTTTCCCTACCCTTACAAAGCATACCACGTTCAAAGGGAAAAATCACCTCAAAATCAAATATTTTCTTTTTCATCATCATTTATGGAACATTAGTAACATAAACATGACTGAACCACACACATCATGCTTCAGAGGAACGAGATCCTGATTAAACACCTGGATCTCTTTAATAGTAAAGGCTATATAATCATCAGTAACCACAGAACTTTGGAATATTAAAATAGCAATATATGCTCTCAAGCCCAGATGAACACCTCTACCACCATTCAAGGTTTAAGGTTTGGAATGCATTCATATACTAGCACCTGCCATTCATTAACTGAATCTACTTGGGCAAGGAACTGAGCCATTTCTGAATTTAGGTTTCATATCCCAGTTCCCACAGGATTATAGCGCTGAAGCCAGCAGTAGTTGTGGTCATTGTAAAAAGAGAAAGCAGTGACACCACTTCCATCTTCTGAGGGCTTACTCTGTGCTGTCGTATAAAAGCACATGGGGAGGTAGGCAGCCATTTTGTATATATGGAGGAACAGACAGAAACCTGCAGAAGGTTCACGTGTGTTACCACTGGCAGAATTGAGGTGTGAACATCAAGTGCTTTGACTTCAGAGGTCATAACCTCATTTACATCTCAAGATACATCTCACCATGACATCTAATGAGGTAATGCTACTAACTGAACATTGTAAATGGCAAAGCACCACCAATATGGTAAAACTGGAACATTTTTTTAAGTTGTTAAAATGTATTTTCTGCTGAATACATAAAACTATTCTTAGCAAGAGTCCATGAACTCAAGGAATTAAAGAAAAAACACAAATAAATATTCTACTTGAGACCTAAGACAATGGAAAATTACTTTAAGATAGATGACATAGTTTGTGATGTCATTTTGTACATTTGCATATTCATACACAACCTCACAGAGAAAGTCCCAACCCACAGACATTATGAATCTCTCAAGACACCCATGCAAGTTGCTGGAATCGTTAAAAAATTTGAGAGACTTGTGGTGTGGGTCATGGCTCCTCAAGCCCACGCTGATAACTTGGCAGGCCACTCACAGGAGGTTACTAGAGACAGAGACAAACTTCCCAGGAATAACAAAGGGCAGCAAGGCAGTGAAGCTGAGCTTTGATACAATGCTTTAACCTCCTCACTGGCAACCAAAAACAATTTCGGCAAACTGGAAAGATAATAGGAACACAGCAACTATCTCTACATTGTCGTAACATTTCTAAGCATTTAAAAGAGAGGAAAGACTCCACTCAGGACAGGTAAACTGAACTATAAGTTCAGTTTAAACTTACATGCTATTTGTTGCAAACATTCTTTCCCCAGAAATAAGTACAGCCCTGAGTGAGATGGTCAAGGCAGAAGAAATTGATCTCTAAACTTCTCTTCAACATTTCTGCTTTTCTGAGACTGCCCTCAGCCCCTCCCAGGACACAATGCTTCCCCTAGTTCAGTGGTCGGCAGACTGCGGCTCACGAGCCACATGCAGTTCGCAAGCCACGGTTTGCCACTCTGTTGATTAATGACTTTGCTAACCACTGCATAAGGCATTAATTACCCTTACCCAGAAGTTTTGACTTCATCTTTAAGACATTAGTACATTATTAAAATGTTTTTAAGTGTTTTTCCCTAAGGCAGTGGTTGGCAAACTCATTAGTCAACAGAACGGCAAACCGTGGCTTGCAAGCAGCAGTTTGCCGACCACTGCCCTAGTTTATCCCATCTCAGGCAGCGAGGCCCCCACTGTATATGACCATCCCTCTCATTGTCCTGTGTTGCTCTTTTTGTTTCTTCTAGAAGAGATGAAATAAATTCTGAAGGCCAGAGGGTACAGTTGTAGAGATTAAGCACCATATAACCTAAGGTGAAGCTCTCACATCACTCCATCCCAAAAATGGTCTTACCCTCACCCTGGTACTGCAGTGCACAATCTGCATAACATTTAGCAGTCTTGTACACAAATCCAAAACCAGAACAGGCATAGTGAGTTTCATCTCTTCATTCATTCATTCATTCATTCATTCATTCACTCATTCAACTCAAAAAATATATATGTGTATAACACGCACCAGACAGTTGTCTTGGGCAAATACGAGTAAATAATATTGTATAATCCCTGCCCTCCAGAAACCCACACCTCAAATCTAGACATGTCAACAATGAATAACATTAGAGAGTAAAATTCATACATATCTTGGCACCTGGGAAGGGAGAGCAGGCCTTACCACATTTGGGTTGGCCTTATGTCGAAAGCATGTGATGTTCACCACGTATGGCCAATCATCAGGCTCCATCAGCACCCCTGCAGCATGAGCACATGTGACATGAAAGGAGGCTGGGCATCGGCCGTAGGAACACTGGATGCAGGCTCCAGAGACCTTCTTAACCCGGTGTCTGCAGAAGATGCATTTCTGGAGAGTTAAAACAAAGAAGAACATCAATTCACTCTGGTAACAGCCAATTTCCACACTTAACAGAATAATAGCTATTAGAGATGAAGAAAACTCATTACATCAACAAGCCCTAACCCTCTAGGGGCCCAAGTAGTGACAGCAACACTTTCAAGAAAACACACTGCTACAGTCACATACTCCCAGACATGATGAAATACTTCTTGTGGTTAGGAAAAGCCTAGCCCTTCTGTACATGGTTCTCCAGAAACTGAGCTGAGGCAAGGCCCAAGGGTGCACCCATGAAAGCTGAAGCTACTTCTCCTTTATTTCCTGTATGGCATGCCTTTTGTATATCCAGAGATAGAATGCAGGTTTGGAGGACAGGAACACACTTGCCTAAAATAGATGAAGTCTTCAAAAGTACCCAAATAGCACACAGATGGACTAAGTTTTCCATTTGCAAGAAAATATAAGAGTGTTAAATGGTCCAATGTGGAAACTCGGGGTTCAAGTGTTTAATAATCCAAATCCAAATCCTTCATGACTGACAAAAATATGCCTCCCAAAGTGAGAAAATTGAAAATCATCCCAAAGGGCATAATTTTGTTGAATATCTATAGCTGACTAAGCCTGGGGAAGAAAGAATGAAAATAAAAACAGCAATAATGATTACTACAATCTGAAAATTAAATTGCATACAATTAGCACTAAACATCATCAGTACAATTCTTATGAGAGTTAGGAAAAATAAAACAGCTTCACTAAATATAAGATCTGTGAACTAATTCTTGGGTTAGGAAAAATATTGATTGTAGAACAACATAAGTTAGGTTCAGAAAAAAGAAAGAGAATGATCGAAACGCTCAACTTTTCATTCCTAAGGATAAAGAAGGCCTGCAATCTGACCAAATGCTGGAATAACTGTTCTTCTTTTATAGGTACATTTCCTTCTTCAGACCAAAAAAAAAAGTACTTAAACTCATTGCCTTTTGGGGGCTGTAATATTTTATCACAGAGCTTCAAGAATCAATGTGCACTTAAATTCTAACTCTTCTTTGCCTTCACATCTAATCAGCCACTTCAGTCTTAGAGATTCTGTACCTTAATCTTGCTTTGATCTCTCTCTGCCCATCTATACCAACTGCCACTGCCTCTGCTTCTGCCCTGGTGTCTTGCCCAGCATAGTAATGGCCTTCTAACTGGTCTCTCCCTCTTCTATTTCATTCCATTTCAATTCATCTTCTCCAGGCCTGCCAGAGTGATGTCTTTACAGCATAAATCCTATGTCACCCTCTGTGTAATGTTCTTCAATGGCATCTTCTTATCTCCCAGACATTTTAGGAAAAAAGCAACAGTATGAGATGGAAGAGTAAAGCTTATAAAAGGCCTTTCACGGTCTGTCTAAGCCGTATTCTCTCTCAATCATCCCCATAAGAGTCCTGCATCCTGGGCATTTAACTGATCCTCCTAAACATCTGGATTTAATGTACAATTAAAACAATCAAAGTGGGAAGAGGGGTAAGTATGTGGCTTAACTAATTAAGAAATTACAGAAACAGAGAACACGACATAAAACTAAACAAGACCCATTATAATATGAATAAAAGCATTACTTAGAATCTTATCTTAATATATTTTTATATCAGTGTCAATACATTATTGGTGAATGTTGGTATCTTTTTTTGACAATTCTAATCATTTGAAATATTATGACAGAGATAATAGCAAAGCTCATACCAGGAGCCCCAGGCATAATCAGACAATTTTTTAAGAGCCTAATCATAGAGGTCAGCATTTGTTAAGTTCAGATAGTAACAGATGTATAAAAGTGAGAACTTGTTTCCTATTTTCCTAATTAAACAGGACTTAGGAGTGGGAAAGAGTATTATAACTTAACTAATTAATGAATTAGTAACTCTCAGCTTTCTCGACCATCAACTCCTTATTAAAACAGAGGCCTTCCAGAAAGGGTCGAGATAGAAAGAATGCACTTAGCCGAGATCGGCGTGGCTCAGTGAATAGAGTGTCAGCCTGTGGACTGGGGGGTCCCGGGTTCAATTCCGGTCAAGGGCATGTATGCTGTTGGCGAGCACATCCCCAGTGGAGGGTGTGCAGGAGGCGGCTAATCGATGTTTCCCTCTTATGGATATTTCTGACTCTCTATTCCTCTCCCTTTCTCTCTGTAAAAAATCAATAAAATATATATATTAAAAAGAGAGAGAGAGAGAGAAAGAATGCACTTAAGTCCAGGAGGGTCCAATGCTTGGGATCTAGTAAGGGAAGTGCCTCCTTTCCAAAGATAGAGCCAGTATCCTTGGGAAGTTGACCTAACTATAGATCAGCAATTTTTCAACTGATGTGCCACAAGAATTTTAAAAACATGAAATACCTGACTCTTTTCCCTTAGACCAGTGGTCAGCAAACCGCGGCTCGACCGAGGTTTGCCGCTCTGTTGACTAATGAGTTTGCTGACCACTGCCTTACACTGTCAAAAAAAAAAGAAAAAGAAAATGACAATAGCCAATACAACAAAAGCCATCCTGTGGTTTGAATCAAAATCCTATCTAATAAAAGAGTAATATGCACACACACACACACACACACACACACACACACACACACACCAGCCAATCAGAGCTAGTATGCAAATTAACACCACCAAGATGGCTACAGCCACAGAGAGAGCAGGAGGGAGGCTTGGGTTGACCCTGGCAATGGAGGAAGCCAAGCTTTCCGCACTCCTAGCTGGCCCAGGACTCCGCTTAAGGCAACAAAGTGTCAATGGATACAAGCACAGAGTGATCAGGAGACTTGGCTCCACTCCAGGCTACAAAGTTTCAATTGTAGAAGATAAATAAATCCCAGATACTAGGGCCTCTGCATGGGTCACCCAGGGGCATGGCCGGCCTGAAAACCACCAAAAGCTCCTCGCCCAGGCCATCCCACATCCCAAGGGAACACCCACTCTGATTCAGGGCACCCTTTAGGGCAAACCAGCTGGCCCCCACCAGTTAATCAGGCCTCTGTCCTATCTAATATGCAAATTGACTATCACTCTAACACACAAGATGACTGTCCCCTGTGGTCACAAGATGGCCGCCACAAGATGGCCAGCAGGGGAGGGCATTTAGAGGTGACCAGGCCAGCAGAGGATGGAAGTTGGTGGGGGGGGGGGGGAGGGGGGGCGACCCAGACCTGCAGGGGAAGGCAGTTAGGAGTGACCAGGCCTACAGGGAGGGCAGTTATATGCAAACAGGCTGGCAGGGGAATGGTCAGGGAGTGATCAGGCTGGCAGGCAGAAGTGATTAGGAGCAATCCAGGATCAGGCCTAAATGTGTGGTCAGACATCCCGCAAGGGTTCCCATATTAGAGAGGGAGCAGGCTGGGTTGAAAGACACCCCCGCCCATGCACAAATTTTGTACACTGAGCCTCTAGTATATATTTTTGTTAGATTGGCAAAAAATACACTTTTTTGGTGTGCAGAATCTCAGTAGTTTATGTGTGCATGAGATGAAAAAGGTGGAAAATCCCTGCTATAACTATGTAACTCAATACTTAGGAAGATATTTATTTAGAGAGTTGAGAAATTTGACTTAAACATCTAATAGGTTCCTGCTGAGATAGAGAACTACACAAAATCCAGGGGAAGCCATTCTGTGCCCTGCAGGACAGTCCTTAGTTGATGATGTTGATAGGTTCTGGGACTTTAAGCAAAAGGATGTATACGGAAAACAATTTTATCATAAGCCAGTGGTCAGCAAACTGCAGCTCGTAAGCCGCAGTTTTCCGCTCTATTGACTAATGAGTTTGCCAACCACTGCCATAGACTGATAGATATAAACAAGAGTTAAGTTCTTTTTTTTTAATTGTTTGAAGTATTACTTATGTCTCTTTCCCTCCCTCTACTGACGCCCTCCCTGCCACTCCCATCCCCGAGGGCAAGCCCTCACTGCCCCACTGTCTGTGTCCATTCGTTACACTAATGTGCATGCATACAAGTCCTTTGATTGATCTCTAACCCGCCCCTCTTCTCTGCCATTTGTCTTTGGATCTATTTTTGTTCATTAGTTTATGTTGATTATTATATGTCACATATGAGTGAGATCATATGATATTTATCTTTCTCCGACTGGCTGATTTCACTTAGCATACATAATGCTCTCCAGTTCCATCCATGCTGTTGTAATTGGTAAAAGTTCCTTCTTTTTTATAGCAGCATAGTATTCCATTGTGTAGATGTACCACAGTTTTTTAATCCATTCATCTGCTGATGGCCACTTAGGTTGTTTCCAAATCTTAGCTATGGTGAATTGTGCTGCTATGAACACAGACGTGCATATATCTTTTCTGATTAGTCTTTCTGGTTTCTTGAGAAAGAGTTAAGTTCTGTAAAAGACTTGTAAGTGGAAAACTACAGGACATTGAAAAAAGAGATAGAGGAAGATATAAACAGATGAAAGAACATACCATGTTCATGGACTGGTAGAATCAACATCATCAAAATGTCCATCCTACCCAAAGCAATCTGTAGATTCAATGCATTCCCCATTAAAATACCAACAGTATATTTCACAGACATAGAATAAACTTTCCAAAAATTCATCTGGAATAAAAAAAGACCCCAAATAGCCTCAGCAATCCCGAGAAAGAACAAAGTAGATGGGATCTCAATACCAGATATCAAGCTGTATTACAAAGCCACTGTTCTCAAAACACCTGCTACTGGCACAAGAACAAACATAAATCAACGAAATATAATAGAGAACCCAGAAATTGACCCAAATCATTATGCTCAATTATATTCGACAAAAGAGGCATGAACATACAATGGAGTCAAGAGAGCCTCTTCAATAAATGGTGTTGGGAAGATTGGACAGATACATGGAAAAAACTGAAACTAGACCATCAACTTACACCATACACAAAAATTAACTCAAAATGGATAAAGGACTTCAACATAAGACAGGATGCCATAAAAATACTAGAGAAATCTACAGGCAGCAAAATCTCAGACATATGCTGAAGCAATTTCTTCTCCAATACTGCTCCTAGTGCAATGGAAACTAAACAGAAAATAAACAAATAGGACTACATCAAAATAAAAAGCTTTTTCACAGCAAAAGAAACCATCAACAAAACAACAAGCAAATCCACTGTATGGGAGAACATATTTGCCAATGTTATCACTGATAAAGTTTAATCTCCAAAACTGACAGGGAACTCATACAACTTAACAAAAGGTAGATAACAATTCAATCAAAAAATGGGCAATGAATTGAAATACATAATTTTTGAAAGAAGACAGAAAGAAAGCCAAGAGATATATGAAAGCATGCTCAAAGTCACTAATCATCCAAGAGATGCAAATCAAAATGACATTGCAGTACCATCTCACACCTGCCAGAATGGCTATCATCAGTAAATCAGCAAACAATAAATGCCGGCAATGATGCAGAGAAAAAGGAACCCTTGTGCACTGCTGGTGGAAATGCAGACACTGTGGAAAAGAGTAAACCAAAAAAACTAAAAATGAAACACCCTTTTGATCCAGTGATCACACTTCTAGAATACCCAAGAAACTAGAAACACCAATTAGAAAAAATATATGCACCCCTATGTTCATAGCAGCACAATTTACAATAGCTAAGATTTGGTAACAGCCCAGGTGCCCGTCAGAAGATGACTGGATCAGAAAACTATGGTACATCTACACAATGGAATTTATGTTGCCATAAAAAGAAGGAATTCTTTTTTATTTTTAATGTATTTTATTGATTTTTTACAGAGAGGAAGGGAGAGAGAAAGAGAGCTAGAAACATCAATGAGAGAGAAACATCGATCAGCTGCCTCTTGTACAGCCCCTACTGGAGATGTGCCTGCAACCAAGGTATGTTCCCATAACCAGAATCAAACCTGGGATCCTGGGATCTTTCAGTCCGCATGCCACGGCTCTATCCACTGAGCCAAACTGGTTTTGGCAAAAAAAAAAAAAAGAAGAAGAAGAAGAAAGAAGAAAGAAGAAAGAAGGAAGAAGGAAGAAGGAAGAAGAAAGAAGGAAGAAGGAAGAAGAAGAAGAAGAAGAAGAAGAAGAAGAAGAAGAAGAAGGAATTCTTACCATTTGCATTATGGAACTGGAGAGCATTATGCTAAGTGAAATAAGTCAGTCAGTGAAAGAAAAATACCACATGACCTCACTCATTTATGGATAATAAAGAACATTATAAACTAATGAACAAAAAGATAGATACAGAGGCAGGAAAGCATCAAACAGACTGTCAAATTATAGTGGGAAGGTTAGTGAGAGGTGGGGTAGATAAGAAATTAATCGAAGGACTTGTATGCATGCATATAAGCATAACCAATGGTTGCAAGATAATGGGGGGTGAGGACATGTATGGGAGTGGAGGGGGGGGCAATGGAAAGATATGTATCCATGTAATACATTAATTAAAAAAAATGGAAAAAAAATTGTGGTACATCTACACAATGGAATACTATGCTGCGATAAAAAAAAAAAAACAAGAAGTTCTTACTATTTGCTACAGCATGGATGGAACTAGAAAGCAAGTGAAATAAGCCAGAGAAAGAAATATCATATGATCTCATTCATTGATGGAATATAATGAACAACATAAACTGATGAACAAAAACAAATCCAGAGACAGAGAAACATGGATCAGACTGTCAAACCTCATTTAGAAGGTAGGGGAGAGTGTGGTAACGGGGAGAGAACAATCAAAAGACTTGTATGCGTGCATTATGGCCTAACCAATGGACACAGACAACAGGGAGTGAGGGCATGAGTGAGGGGTAAGAGGGGGATAATGGGCGGATAAGGACACATATGTAATAAATTAATCAATAAAGAATTTTTTAAAAAAAGAGTTAAGTTATTCCTGGAGCAAGAAGAGCCAAGCAAAACAAAGGAGAATGAGAAGCTGCCATCTCAGTTGTATGGAAAGACATCTTATTTGAGGACTTGCTGTATTCCAAGACCCATCCTTGATCACTTACTGAACCAGCTCTCTGCCCTGGATGAAGCATCTGTGGCAATCTGACAGGTACACGTTTCTGGGCTACAGAGTTTAATCCAGTAAGGCAAAGAGTCAGATAAATAAGACACTTCTTAAGAAAGTTACAGTGGAATAAGCACTGTGAGAGAATTAAGAACATGACACTTTGTAGAACGAGAATGGCTGCTGCAATGCATTATGCTTAGGGGCAACATTGGGAAGAAGGCTTTAAAGACACACAATGACTGCCTGGTTCAGTCAACCACTGTTACTAACCCTGCAGCCCCAAAGCCTAAATAAAAATATGGGAAAAGGAATGAAAACAGAACTAACAAGAAAAAGCGTAACTAACTCCAAGAATCAGATCCCAGCAGAAAGCTATTAGTAGGTATCTGAGGGGACAGTCTCTCGCAAAACAAATGCCAACAGCAGGAGCCAATACCTAAAAGACAAACTACCTATCAGGCCAGCCACATGTCCCACCCTGCCCCCAATCATCAATAGCACATGAGATAACCTGATTTGATTTGAATCCAAGTCCTCTATCCAATCCAACATTCAACAAGACAAGTGGCTCTCATTGGGCTGCGGGAAGAACAAGCACATCCAAGATGTGCAACAAAAATACCAAGAGATAATTTAAAAGTCACAAACATTTGAGGAAAACCAATGTCATAAAAGAGAGATGCCATAATTAATAAGCAAAAGAATATTTGACCTCAGAAGCCAGTTTAGGGAAACACAGTAACAATTCTACAGCTACCTCTAAGAATTTCAAAAATATTATTATAAAAGAATTCAAGATGTGCTAAATAGTGGAATGGATCCCACTGGAGATCAAATTAGCAACTGGGAGATGGAGCCTAGATATTGTACACAAAAGAAAATATCGAAAAGAAGAAAAAATGGAACATAAATGCTAACCCGAATGCAGAAGCAATCCAGATGTACTATCTCTTAAAAGGCATTCCACATGAAAAGAAAAAGAGAAAAGAACAGAGGGGGAATCCAAGATGGGGGCATAGGTAAACACCTACACTGCTGCCTCGCACTACAATTTCAAAACTACAACTAAAAGACAGAACGGACATGATCCAGAACCACAGGAAAGCTGGCTGAGTGGAAGTTCTACAGCTAGAAGGAAAGAGAGGGGCTCACAGAGACCCAGAGGAGCTGCAAAAAGCTGAAATATGGAGACGCATGCGTGGAGAGAGCGGGTGCCGGAGTACCTGGCGGGCTTTCTCTGGCGGGAGGGAGACGAGACTCT
Source organism: Lasiurus borealis (assembly GCA_004026805.1). Taxonomy (NCBI): domain Eukaryota; kingdom Metazoa; phylum Chordata; class Mammalia; order Chiroptera; family Vespertilionidae; genus Lasiurus; species Lasiurus borealis. Next base: position 31,455 of record PVJN01012254.1, read on the forward strand.
CAACCCCTTATCCTGCGACACTGAGCCACAGATGCAGCCAAAACTCATACTAGGGCAGTTTGGACTGTGAAAAGGGAGAAGTGCACGGAAATTTAGGGGAGTCACCGGAGATCAGAAGTCTGGTGGTGCTCACAACACTGCACGCAGAGGACCCACTGCTGATTGTGCTGCTGGCTTTCGCAAGTGGGCAGGAGACACTTCTAACTCCACTAAGCCCCGGTTTCTGACAAAACTCTAGGGACCCAGACTCCTGTGGTTACGGAGCGCAGGGGAGCTGGAGGGGCAGCAGTCTAGAGGCACTGTGAAAGAGTGCGTGTGCACAGGGACCACTCCAGTGATTACCTAGTTACTTGAGACTCAGGGGCCATGGAGGGCAGGGCCGAATGGAAGGCAAGGCGGTCCCTTAAGCCCTGAGACTCCACCCATCCCAAGCTCAACAGAGAGGCTTTTGTGGTTTTGCAAGTCTGGTATCATAAGGTTGAATCCAACACAGAAGTTCTCCTGGCATAGTGAAAATGCCAAGACAAGGGAGGGGATCACAAACAAAAGAAATGGAGGAAAAGAAACGACTGGATATAGAGTTCAAAACCACGCTTATAAGGTTTTTCAAGAATATCCTAGAAAAGTTGGAGAAAATTAGCGAGAGTCAAGAGGAGATGAAAAAGAACCAACTAGAGATGAAAAAGATTCAACTAGAGATGGAAAAGGACCAACTAGAATTTAAACATACACTGACTGAAATAAAAAATATTATACAGAGACCTAACAGCAGACTAGTGGAAAGCAAGAATCAACTCAAAAATTTGAAATACAAAGAATCAGAAAACACTCAACTGGAAAAGCAAGAAGAGAAAAGAATCCAAAAATGTGAAGATAATGTAAGAAGCCTCTGGGACAGCTTCAAGCGTACCAACATCAGAATTGTGGGGCTGCCAGAAGAAGAGAGAGAGCAAGATACTGAAAACCCATTTAAAGAAATAATGACTGAAAACTTCCGACATCTGGTAAAAGAAATGGACTTACAAGTCCAGGAAGCACACAGAACCCCATATAAAAGGAATCCAAAGAGGACCACACCAAGACACATCATAATTAAAATACCAAGAGCAAAAGACAAAGAGAGAATATTATAAGCAGCAAGAGAAAAACAGTGCATTACCTACAAGGGAGCACCCATACGTCTGTCAGCTGATTTCTCAACAGAAACGATGCAGGCCAGACGGGAGTGGCAAGAATTATTCAAAGTGATGAATACAAAAACCTATAACCAAGCATACTCTATCCAGCAAAGCTATCATTCAGAATTGAAGGGCAGATAAAGAGCTTCACAGATAAGAAAAAGCTAAAGGAGTTCATCAACTCCAAACCAGTATTATATGAAATGCTGAAAGGTTCTCCTTTAGAAGCAGAAGAAGAAAAAAGTAAAAGATAAAAAATTATGAACAATGCATATCTATCAACAAGTGAATCTAAAAATTAAGTGAATTAAAAACTTGTTCAACAGAATAAACTGGTGAATATAATAGAATCAGGAGCACAGAAAGGGAGTGGACTGATAATTCTCAGGGGGAAAGAGGTGAGGTGTGTACAGGGAGAGACTGGACAAAAATCATACACTTATGGATTAGGTCAATGGGAGGGAGGTAAGGGTAGAGGGAGGGGTGGGAGCCGAGTGGAGGGAAGCTATGGAGGGGAATAAAGAGAAACAAATGTAATAATCTGAATAAAGATTTAATTAGAAAATAAAATAAAATAAAATAAAGACAACAAAACAATGTCTTCCATCTTCTAAAAGATAATTAAATCAGGTCTACATCCAGCCTAATTATCATCCAAATGTGAGGGCAAAATATTTTTTTTCTTCTCCTTTGAATATTCAAGGATCAGAAATATGCATGAAGAAGTGAAAAGACAACCAAAATTCTAAACATGTAGGTAAATCTAAATGAATATTGACTTTGCAAGCAATAGTAGCAATATCTTCTGGATTTTAAGTAAAGAGAGAATTTAAATAAATGACAATAGTAGCATATAGGAAGGAAGTGGTAAAAGTGAAGTTTTAAATGTTCAATCACTCTTGAATTGTTTGGGAAAGAGTAAAAGTATTATTTAACTAATCATGTGACTGTAACATATATAAAATAAACTGCCATTCTCCAGAGCATTTTCTCAATCCACTGGGATTTTACTTCTGGCAATTGTCAGTTTGGCTCAAATAAACTTAAAAATTCTCCATAGGTTTGTATGTTTCTTATGTTGACAGAAGTCAAGGAAATTCAGAGACAAAAAATGATGAGTACTCGGGCTAGGGAAGTGGCTATTAGGAGAAAGGTAAATTTTGAGTGTTTTTTACTCGTTACTCATTGTCAGAGACTATATCTTCCTCTAAGTAGAACTACTCTTTCGCTCAAGGTCAGGGTTGGATAGCCTGTCTTCTGTGGGAAAGAACCTCTCTAGCAGCTGCCTAAGTCTAAAAATGGATGATTGTGGAGGCGACGCCAGTTTTTAGAGAGAGAGAGGGATGGAGGGGAGCTGGTGAACAGTAAGATTATCGGGCATTTAAAAGTAGGAACGGTTCAGAAAGACAGGGCCATTCTTCCTCCAGGTCACTGGAGTGCCAGTGAAAGGGAATGGAAGCCACTTTCAGGATGGCAATTAATAAAGGAGGTTTGAGAAGTCAAATGGGGCAGCCTAGAGAACCATCATTCTGGGTGCTCCAGCACGAAGTCATGGCATATCAGGAAAATGCTGACATAGAGTGACTTTAAAGTCTCATTTACCTTTATGGTTTCCTTAAGGATGCCTGAGACATAACAGCTACTCATTACCGTTTGCTGAATTAAACTGAATCCAAACAAGACTTTTTGTCAAATTCTGGCCCTCTCATCTATGCCCTCAACAGTGAAAAAGGATGCCTCATTATATAACTAATTAGGGCCCCAAGGCACAAATTTGTGCACTTTGAAAGAAACTGTGGGCCATAGGGGCAGGTCCCAGCCCATCCTCCGCACCCCCACTCGGCCTCTGCCGCTGCAGCCTCCAGTTCTCTGTCTGCCCGCAGCCCAGCAGCCCAGCTCCCGCGGCTGCTCCCACACGCTGACAGCACTGGCCCCACTCACACCCACTGATGGCACAGAGCGATTGGGGCCAGCATCAGCAGCACAGTCAGCGGGTGCAAGCAGCTGCTGCTGTCCCAATCACTCCTTAGGAGAAAGGAGAGGTAAAGAAGCTCTCAGGAGCAATCAGGGCTGACAAGCTGCCACACCGAATGATCAACTGGCAGCAGGTACAAGCACTGCAGGTGTGAGTGGCGGCTACCGCAGCAGGTGTGAGCACTGAGTGGGACAGAGGTGAGTGGAAGCAAAGAATTTCAATAACCTTCAGATGCTTGCCCGGATGACAGAGACCAGAGCCTCACCTTGTTATGGTGCCCCTACTCACCTGCTCCTCCATCCCACCACCCCAACACCTGCCATGTTCCGCACATGCCCCCTGGTGGTTAGCACACATCATAGCAACTGGTTGTTTGGTCTATTTGCATATAAGTATTTTATTATTATAGGATGCCACAGTGGCTTTAGAGCACTTTGGAATGACTGGGAGGCTTTCTTAAAGCACAGCTTGCTGGCCCCATCCCCAGAGTGGGGGGGAGGGGAGTGGTATTTAATTTGTATTTTTAACAAGTTCTCAGGGATATTGACCATATTGACCCAGGAATCACACTTTGAGAACTACTGGGTTGGAGGATGAAAGGATTAAAGGGTGTCAATTATTGAGAGCCTCTATAATACAGAATAAGGGAATTCAGGAAGTACAATGTTTTTCATCTATTCTCTGTGTCAAGGGCTGAGAGAATCCTCAGGCAAATATGATTTATAGAGCACTGTACTTTCTTGGAAGACAGGATTTCCATACTCATTCCAAAGGCATAGGCCATTAAGACTCCTAATGGATTGACGAATTAATGAAGTATCTGGCAATGAGACTTTGTGTATCATTAGATTCCTTGAACATACAGCCTGGCAAAGGGTATAAAGAAATGATGAGCTGTGAAGGAGTTGGAGGTTCAAAGCACATCCCCTTCCTTTTTTTATTTTAATATTATTTATAGTATAATTTTATTGTTGTTTCACCAGTTTTATAATTTTTTTTTCTTGCATAAATAGGCAGGTAATTCCAAATCAGACACAAATGCTTTTTATTTTAATTAGTACTTCACTCTCAGACAAATAACAAGCTAATGATAATGATATATTAGCGAATTCCTTTTTCCCTTAGCTCTCCAAAGTCACTTCTCCCGTCTCCCTTTCCCCCCCACCCCTCCACCACTCCCCTGCAAGCACTACACGCAAGCTAACATTCCCAACTCAAAACAGGGAATAATGCTGGACTCAATGAATGCCACTATTGTTGTAGGCAAGTCAGAGGATTGGGGTCAAAAGTTTAATTCTGCTCCAGGTTTTTAATACGGGTTTTAAAGCAGAATTTTTTTTAACAAAATTTACATTCTGCTCATCAGTATCATTAAGTGGATCACTCATATGCCAATATTGGTCAGCACTGGGAGGACATTGTTCTGAGTTCTACAGAAAAAGCTCACAGTCTAGGCAAGGAAACAGACAACTTGGTTGACATTAAGCAGGATGAAACAGCTGTTAGAAAAGCAAGGTTCAAAAGGAGCAGAGAGAGGAGAAGACTGACACCAATCAGTTTACCCACGGAGGTTAGGAGCAGTTGGGGATGGACAGAAAAGGGAATACTGAAACTCCTCGTCCCAAGTGGATGGAGCCTGCAGGGTTTGGGCTGCTTTTGTGAGAGGCAGCAATTGATATGTAGTCTCATGTCACCTTAGTCACACAGACTTGCTCCTATCTCAGCCATCTAACAGCAGATACCGTGGAATGCTACAGTAAAACTCAATTCTGACCATGCATGCACCAGCTCATAACATGGTGAGTCCTCTGTCTCTCCACACAGCCACTCCCTGAGAAAAGTTACTTCTACACTTCAAGTTCAGAGCATTAAAATAAATGGCTCATGATGTCAAGTGTGTTGAATTAAATCCTTATTTATGAGATGTGTCAAAAGCCATTTATCTCATTGCTTTTTGTTTGGTAAGATTCACCCTTCAAAAGGTGAGAAGCTCAGAAGTCAAGTAGCAGGCTGAAGAGGAAAGGGCAAAGGAATGAGCTCAGCAAGGCCATGGGCAGAGCTAGAAGAAAGGCAGAGGTGGCAGGGGTCGGAGAGAAGGCTGCACTCACTCCAAACAAGGCTAGAGCGTCATCATCAGCTCCGAAAACTGCAAAAAGACACAAAAGACTGCCAGCACTGGAAAGGCCTTCACAGTTCAGACACAAACTGACAAATTAACAAATGACTCTTGAAATGCACTAAATGAACAGCCCAATCACACTTCCTTTCGCTTTGGATCAGCAGATACTCCAAAGAGAAGATCACCAAAGAGGAATCTTTCTAGAGAAATCTTTTAATCCCAGCACCAGAACATTACTGCACATAGTCATTGCTCAATAAATACCCACTGACTAAGTGAATGATTGTTTCCTTATATAGTATGTTAATTCATTCTTTCAACCATTTTAATACTTATTAAGTTTCTTCTACATAAAAGGCATTATACAAAATATAAAAGGGGATACAAAAATACTAAAAGACAATCTGTGTACTCAAGGAGCTTTATGTGGCATATAAAAAGAGGTGTAACCAAAGCTTCACAGTGGTAATTATGATAAACAAGCTAAAGTGCTACTGGATTTGGAAGGAGAAAGGGTTGGATCAGTTGAACAAAAGTGAGGCCAGCATGTGTGTCTTGGCTAGTTATCTGCCTCCACCCCAGTACATCCACACTTCTCTACTGAAATCTAGAGGAGGATGTACTTCATAGCAGCCACTTAGTCCAGGACAAAGATGTGATTCTGCTGAACAGCTTAGGTCACGTGCAAGAGAGCTCAGGCAGGCGATCTGCGAGCCACTCGGAACTGAGGGCCATGAGTCACCAAATCTAGGCACTGCTGGGTGAGATCCATCCGTCTGGCTCCTGAGAATTTGGAATAAAGTAAAATGGAATTTCTCCAAAGTCTTGGAATAAAGTAAAATGGAATTTCTCCGAAGTCAGAAAGTTCCTGTAATTAACTTCTTGGAGTTCAGAGGCCACATGTAGTGCTTCTGCCCCAGGCCAGGCGCTGCCTTGGAGAGCCTTGGGGACATGCTGCACACTGGCAGAGGGTCTGCCATGTGCCCTGGAGAAGCCACCCAGCAGGCTGTGGAGAACTGGGGAAGTCAGCAAAAGCAGGTGGATTGTGAGCTCCTCTTAAAGAGCTAGCAGGTTTCAGACAATGAACATGCGGTGGAATGAGCACAGAGAAAGGACATTCTAGATGGATGCAACAAAGCTCAGAGGTGGAAACAATAAGGCTAAATAGTGCTAAGAAGAGTGAGCACAGCTAAGGGATAGCAGGCTGGAAAGGCAAGAGCTCAGCAGATCATGGACAGTAGCACCCTGACACAGATATCACTTTCACGTGCCAAGGGGAAGAATGATGGTGACTTAGTAATGGCAGCTAATTTTTAGATGAAAAATAGGACTACTATTTTATTACAATTTTCTTAGTTTTAAATTTCAGGCAACCATGCAACTCTAGAGCAACCCACATAGAAAATCAGAATGACCTTTGGCTAAGAATGTCTTTTGGTCAGGCATATCTCTTTGCTTGACCACCTTTTGCTCCTTTAGGCTGGACAAATTCTACTCATCTTGTTATTAAGGGCACCTAGTGCAGTGTACAAACTAAGTATCTGGGGAGTGCCTTGACTAAATAACCACAGTCTTCCTGTCTTCCCTATGTGAATAGTATTTCATCGTATTAGAAGCATGAACTGGGAAGTCACAACTGAGTCTGAATTCCAGCTCAGCACAGGTACACAGACAAGTCACATGAATAGCAAAAATAACTTGCCAGGAGCAAACAGAAGTGAAGGAGAAAGGAAGTTGTGGGGAAACAGGTTAGCCTCTGAATGTTTCCTGCCTTTCCTTCCTATATGCCCCCTCAGCTTTCCCTCTGCACTATGACCTGGGCTGTCAGACAAACAAGCAGCATTTGTAAATAAATTAACTATTAAAGGCAACATTACAATCTCGTGTGGAAAGGGTCATTTCTCTAATAATATAGAGCAGTATTTGCTGACTCACAAAATAGGTAAAGTTATGCTGAAAAAAATCAATCACTTATCTTTGCTACTTCTCTAACCACCATTTGAGTTCCACCCTTTATTTCAAGTTTCTTTCCAATATAAAGGGCAACAGAGGTATACAATTACAGCATATAAAGAACACTAGAACAAATATTTTTGGGTACTTATGGTCACATCTTTCAGCTGACGGGCAGGGAAAGCAAGTCTTCTAAACCACAAAATAAACATCTCTAAGTACTTCTGCACTTTTATTTCTTAACTAAAGGCTCGATGCACGAAATTCGTGCAAGAATAGACCTTCCCTCAGGCACCCAGGACCCGGGCTTCTAATAAGCATATTATGCTTTTATTATTATAGATATTAAAGAGCACCTGTTTCCTTAAAGAAATTTCATTCTTTGAAATTATTGTTTATAAGAGATCAAACAGAAATTCTTACTCTCCCTAAATAAGGCTTTTAATAGAAGTTAGAATTACTGAATTATTTACTTTTTAAAAAAGTTACTCTTTCCTTTTTGGTAAAACTAGGCCCTGTTAAAGTAACTAATGTGTGTGCTCTTTGCCCTATAAAAATATACCCAGCTTTGTGAAGTTACTTATAACTTAGGAGGGTTTCTTAACTCTATTTTTTTTTAGATCTCCCTTAATTAATATTGGAAATGATAATATTTCAATAATTTAAATTGAAATATTTAAAGTATTAAATTTAAGAAGAAACACAATTTTTCTGTTTGACACAATGTAGGAAGGCTGGCTAATAAGATTTCTGCTATTCCACGGACAGGCAAAAGAAGAAAACCTTTATTATAAATATCAGATATAATTTGTTATTAGCATTATCAAATCATGGATTAGGACACATTTCTATTTATTTCTGGCCTCAAGCTTGAAGGCCCAAAGATATCTGACCAAAAGCAAAGAATAAATCTAAGACAAAGACTAATTTTCCTTCGCAGTATTTGTTTTGAGACAGTGTGAACATCCAACCCCGTGAAAGGTACTGTTTTGTTCAATGTGTATTTTTAGAAAGGTGTGTATGTTTCTCAAATCCCTGTTTTCAATATATTTACTGAAACAGCATGCACTGGTGATGTCGGGGACTAAACAGTAAATGTGCCTCCCATTTGCTAGTCTTTAAGGAAGGAATTGGATCCCACAAGTCATGTTTTAAGCAGCTCTCTCTTATCCAACTTCCCACAGGCATTTCTGAACCATTTAAATGAACATTTATATACATTCCAGCTACGTATGCTTATCTTTGTGAATGGTACTGACTTAAAACATTGATAAAAGGAAAAATAAAGAGATCTTGTCACTTTTTTTTTATAATGACACAAGCTGCTACTCTGGGGTGTGCTTTCTGCCTGAACACCAGACGCTATCCCCAGGCCTCTAAATACACCTGGCCCTTATTAGATTCTGTCACCCATGGATCATTCTGTCTGTGGCCTGCCCCAACCTCTTTGCCTCTTGTCTTTCAATTATGCCAGCAGCAGGCCATATTGAGAAGGCGAATGCTTAAATTAAAAGTCTCTGGCATCAGGTCCCCATATAAGACTGAGGAAGCAGTGATGAAATGCTCTGAAATCAATGCAAAGCGGACATGTCCGGGTGACCTTTCAGAGGAAGGACCTCTCTGGTGGAGTAACTGTGTCCCTGTGAAAGACTGGTTCCCGGTAGCTCCCCTGTGCAAACACAGACTGTCCAGCCAGAGCCCATCCTTTTTCCGGCAGCCCCTAATACCACCTTGCTTGGTTCAGATGCTACGATGGTTGTTTCAGGAGAAAAATCATCCCGCAATGAGTTTGGAAATTTGTCTTCTAGATAAGACAAATTTGGGGTTGCTAATCTCCAGTGGCCCTTAGGGTCACTTAGAAATTCTTTTTATCTTCCCCAATTTAGGGAGTGGATGAAGATGATAAAACAGGCTCTGGTCAAAGGTTTGGGACTGAATCTGAATGCTGTCCCCATTCTGCCTCACAAATCAGGACATTGTGATATTGTTCTGGATTACTTAGGCAGACTTCCTTTGAGGGCTAGTACATGGACAATATTTTTTCAATGAACTATTTGTGGGTAATTTCTCCAAGATTAGTTGCCTCACTGGTCAGGTAAAGATGACAACAGCAGCTCCTCTTCATGAAGCTGTTCTCGGGGTTAAAAGAAATAATGTATACAAGAGGCTTTCCAGAGTAAATGAGACGTAGCAAAAGCTAAGCAATGACCCCCTCCTATGTCCCAAAATCTTATTACTCTCCAACCCCAGCCCAACTCCTCATACCCTAAGACAACTGAACCTCTTCCTTCAATCAGATAATAGGGACCCTCAGGAATGAAATTCATCAACCACCCTGGCCCTCCTCCATTACACACTCAGATCCACAGATGATTTCAAAATATCCATGCTCATAATTACTCAGAAATTATGTAAATATGAATTTGCCAATGTTGTTATTTAATGTACTAATAGAAAAACACATATTACCATAACAGAATTTTAAAAAATATTTTAATCAGTGCCTTTCAATATTATTGTTTCCTTTGTAATTCTATACATTTATTTTAAATATTTAAAAACATTTTTTCTGAAAAGAGACCCATAGTCTTTACCAAAACTGCCAAAGGAGTCTATGAAACAAAAGAGTTGAGAACTGCCCTAACCAGTTTGGCTCAGTGGTTAGAACGTTGGCCTGCGGACTCAAGGGTCCCAGGTTTGATTTCGGTCAGGAGTATGTACCTTGGTTGCAGGCACATCCCAGGAGGGTGTGTATAGGAGGCAGCTGATTGATGTTTCTCTTTCATCAATGTTTCTAACGCTCTCTCCCTCTCCCTTCCTCCCTGTAAAAAAACAACAACAAAATATTTTTTTTAAAAAATAAAGAATTGAGGATCTGGACACAGATCAAAATGCCTACAATCACTGTGAACAGAAAGATTACAACCAGGCACACATATGAACAGAGATTTCAACAAAAAATTAAAAACATCATGTTCAGATTGGTGGAATCCTAGGTTTTTCTTTTTCTAGTTGTTGTATTGTTTTTACAATAATAAAAGACTGGAGCTACTAACACAATTAGAGCCATTAATTTTCCTCTCCTATTGCAGATTTGTTCCCACAATGAATCAATACACAATGTACCACCCTCAACTTCCTCTCCTTGGAACTAGCCATGAACAGATCATGAAAAAAGTATAGCTGCTACAGGTAATTCCAAACATGCAGATTTTCTTCATGGAAATAATACTTTATCTACATTATCTACAATGTCATGAAAAACTGGCTGACCAACTTCAATGATAAGAACATTACCTTCTTTTAAAAGCTCCTTCCTATTACAAGTTAAGTATTTTTCACAGGGTAGGCCAAATCTGATTTATTCTTGGTGTGGCTTTTATAATGAGCCTTTCATTCTCCCTCTCTTTCTTAATGGAATTTTCTCAATATTTAAAAATTCCATTTCTCTGAGATCTTTTCAAACTGAACAGTGAATTACCCAAGCAGATGTGTGAAAGAACGTGTTCATACTCTGAGAGACATTTACTGCTTATATTATGGCTCACTGGCAATCATAAAACTAAAGTGTGGTCTTCTATCATCCACATATGATTTTAAAAAATGAAGATAATCCAGTTCATCCTGAAATCACACACTTTTATTTATCTCGTGTGTGTGCTTAGGTACAAGGAGAGCCCCTTTGCTGCTCCATGTAAGAAGAGCCCGCCAAGCTTTAGGGGAGTAAACTATACACTGCTTTTGTCTAAGTGTATGTATATATACTAGTACATATACTTTAGTACTACAATACTGAGTTTAAAGCGGTACTTTTCAATGGTAAATTATCAAGAAAAAAACATTATTCTTTGGAATCTTCTTCAAATGGCCTTGGTCAGATTAATGCAAAATAAGAAAACAGAAAGAAGAGATCAAGTCCTCTAGCATTTTTGTTATACAGGTAAAATTATAATCTTATCACGCTAACCCCTATCCCCCAGCCACCGGGGTAGAAGCGCTGATGGAGGCTGTGGTGTGGGTTCCAGCTCTCCCACTGAAGAGCAGGAAGAAGGGTGCTTGGGTGAGTTCCCATGTGCCTCTGAGCCTCAGTTTCCACAGCTGTATTTGGCAAGATCACAATGCAAATTAATGAGCTAATGCAGTGGTCAGCAAACTCATTAGTCAACAGAGCCAAATATCAACAGCACAAAGATTTAAATTTCTTTTGAGAGCCAAATTTTTTTAACTTAAACTTCTTCTAACGCCACTTCTTCAAAATAGACTCGCCCAGGCCATGGTATTTTGTGGAAGAGCCACACTCAAGGGGCCAAAGAGCCACATGTGGCTCGTGAGCTGCAAATTGCCAACCACAAGGCTAAATGGCTGCAGAAGTGCTCTCTACACAAGAAAGGCTTTATAAACATGGCCATTGTTACTATGTTCTTTAAAAGAAGGGAAAAAAACACACACAAAAAAACAGCAGAATGTGATAATAAATCAATTCCTTTCAGGTTGCCAAAGCAAAAGGCACAAGAGCTTGGGCATACAATAAAGTGGGGCAGGGAAACAGATCACACTGGCTGTCGGGAGTGTACCACCAAGGGACAAGAATATGATTGTTAAATCTCCACAAAGCAGAGGCAGCACGGAGGAGCCTGTGGCTGGAGCCCTGCGTCAAGACAAGCCCCCTCGTTCTGCCTTACACAGCGCCATGTGTGTTTTCCTGACAGCTAGCCTGTATGCTCATCCTTCAATCCCCGCTTCTCGCTTCCATGGCAAGTGTGTGGGCCACAGCTGAACTCTTCATCACCTGTGTATGTTTTTCAGGTATTTTATGATGGGAGGGGGAATATCTTACCAGATTTTGGGTTTCTAGCCAAGCCTTTGAAGTAGTGTTGTCATTTTTTCTACACTAATCATGTTTAGTAAACTACTTTTAAAATCAGGTACCAAAATCATGTACCTACCTAGCACTCATCAAAATACAAGACTAAGATACCTGGGCTCACAGACTCTTCTTGAAATATAGGGAACATATATTTCTGCTTTCTTCCAGAGGGAAAAACTCCTTCTTTAAATGATTTTCAGTAAAGATTTTTAGTTTTTAAAAGAACATCTATATAATGGGATTATATTCTGTTCTGTTACTAGACTTGTGTGAAGCTGGACAAAATGTTGTACAGGATTTTCCTGTTTCTCGAAAGTAAATTCAGACCTTGTTTTGGACTTGAGTTGGTTAAAGCTGTTCCGGTGAAAGCGACACACTAAGTTTCCACTGAAAACTGAGAGAGCCCCAGAGAGGAGAATCCCCTGCCTGGTTAACTTGGCATATTCCTGCACTCGGCAGAGGAGCCGACTGAAACACTGCCCCAGCAGCAGAGGATTTTGCCCAGGTTTAATGCAAAATGAAGAAACAGAAAGAAGGCTTTGTTGTGGTCTTTTCACAGGTTGACCCACCTGCTCATATAAAATGCTCATGTCCCATCAGGATTATATTTTATCTGATAAACTTTCACCTAATGAACAAGATGTTAATGAAATCTTTCCTTTGCAAGTAGTGTAGTTATCAGTAGCCATGGGAGAAATTGTGACAACGGGTTGATATTGTGATATGTGCCTATTTTTGAAAGAAATAGTTGGGCACATAGGATATGTATTACAGAAAACAAACTCTTACAACATCAAAGAAAAACTTGCTTAGGAAGTTGTATCTGTCGTGGGTAAGGAGATACAACACATGTCACAAAGTCAAGTGAAAATGGTACTGAACCTTCGGTGGAAAGGTCAAATGGGGCATCATGAAAAAAAAAAAATCTAGCCCATTCCAAAGCCATTCCTTTATTTGACCACACCAGACACTAATGCTAAAGCAAGCTTAACTCTCCTGAAAACATTTTAAACCTGATCGAATTAAAAGCAGAGGGATTATTTTTCTTAGCAAGAACTCACAAGCAATCTACTTGACTAGAGGCAAAAATGCAAAGAAATCCTTTATCACAAAATAGTTTCCCAAATCTTCCCACCAATAAACTTTCCATCCACCCAAGAATACCTATCTTCCCTGCTGATAACAAGCTGTGGAGATAAATATTTTATTTTTTTCTATAAAACCCAAAATGATGTTTTCAAATAAAATAAAATACTATATGCCACTATCAAACACATGGTTCTAGAAAAAGTAAATGTCATTTTAAAGTCTGTGTTAAAATATTTAGGAGGAAGAATCTCCTTGCCAAGTTCCTACAGAAAGCTCTGAAGAAGTCGTAAGTGCATTTATCAAATTTTCATCTGCCTTGGGGCTGATCTATGGGGGGGTGGGGGGGGGGAACATAGAAAACCTGGCCTGTATAAGGGGTGGGGATGGTAAAGTTCTAGACAATAATTGGCTCACAATCAAGAACAAAAATGCTTGGGGTTTGAGAGAGATCCTTCGAGGATGCCCCAGGGAAGTCACTCTGGCAGGGGATGGCTGGCAGCAGAGTTTTGCCTTAAGCCCCAGTACAAGCTAAGGACCTGAACCTATCTGATGGAGCATCAAACTCCTAGAGAGAATTCTGACCTCTCACTCCAAGCCTTGCAAAGTGCTCTCCATCCAATAGCAAAAGAAAGCCAGGCCAGCAAATCATGGGAATGATATTTTTTTAAGTCTAATTTAAATAGCTTCCATACCTTACCCTTTGGGAATTATATTCAGTAACTTTTTTTAACTAGGGAAATTTGGTTTTAAGGAGCTTATGGGAACATTTAACTTGACCTGGAAAGGTTATTTGCTCAATGTTGGGCTAAAAGCCAAAATCCACTTTTAGCCAGAAATGATTTTAATATTATACCTCACAAGAGTATTGTGTCATGTGAGCAGGCGGCAGCGATAAGCAGTGTAGTAAAGTTATGACTTCCCCCAAAGACTCATTAAAATGTATTATTAAGTAGAAAAAAGTTCAGAAATTCCAAAAAGAAACCGTCTGTACTATCTCAGACACAGTAAAAATTCTTTCCAACTTATCACTTCTTTTGCTCTGCCTTCGCTACAAATACAGCGAGTAAATGCTGTGAGGAACTCAATCCAGATACAAAGAAGGATGAAATGCCTTAAAGTTGTATGCCACTGTGATGCGCTGTAAACAATTTTTCCTTTAAACATACCATGGAGGAATATATAACAAATTTAAGTGACTGTAAAAAAAATAAATAAACCTGCGAAGACTCCATGATTTTTTTTAAAAAATCACTCATCTCACAAAACACAGTAAAAGTAGAACCATTACTTTAAGAAAAAAATTGTTTTTTCCAATTTTAATGTTTATAATTCTAAATTTTAATAATTCCAATATTTTTCTTCTTTCTTTCTATGTTGGTTTTTAACTTATGTCAAATATTTTTCCCTTCATCGATTCTTGGAAATGTTCTCCCACCTCTTCAATTAAAAAATAAAATTAATGACTTCAGTTAAATCAGCCAAGTGTGCTTTAGAAAGCTCGACCAAATATCGACTTTCTTACACAATTCTGCAAGAATGTAAAGCATATTTGCAAAAGCGTTCCAAGCTACTATGGAAACGACATTCTTTTTTCACAATAACAGTACAGGCTGAGGGCTGCTGGCATGCAAGCTCCCAACACAAGCCCACTGACAGCTGTGGAGTGGACAGATGAGGCATGGAAAATATTTTAAATTAATTCATTTATCTTGTTGAGACACAGGAAACAGCAACAAATGTCTCACATAAAAGAAAGAAAAGAAAGACAATACACCCCTAGCAATGTGTATAAAATTTAGTCCATTAAGTTAAACCCTCAGCCTGTTTCATAACTACTTAATGAAAGCCCCATGTCATATCCTGAGGGGATGTTGCATAACCCAAATATCCAGAAGCATGGCTAGATATCACTGACTGCTCCTGATTTTCTGATGGACTTGAGTTTTAGAAGCCAATCTGTTTTCAAATGCATGGTTTTTGACTGATCCCAGGTACATCTTGGGCCAATATTAATCCTGATTACTCAATCTAGAAAATTGTAGTGAAGAACTGGAAGTTCTTAAAGGAGAGCTCAAAAGTGCTACCTTTTAGGATGAACTGGGCAAAGATCACTTAAGGAGAGTATGTGAACCGCCCTTAAAAATGAATGGACAAGAGAAACCAAGATGGTGGCATAGGTGAACACCTAAACTGCTGCCTCGCACAAAATTTCAAAACTACAACTAAAAGATAGAACGGGCATCATCCAGAACCACAGGAAAGCTGGCTGAGTGGAAATTCTACAACTAGAAGGAGAGGCGCTCACGGAGACTCAGAGGAGCTGCCAAAAGCTGAGGGACAGAGATGCGCATGGAGAGGATGGGCGGTGGAGTGCCTGGCTGGCTGCCTCTAGCAGAAGGGAGATGGAAACACCCAAATGCACTGAACCCCAGATCCGACTACACTGATCCCCATCTCTGGGAGAGACTCATACAGGGGGAGTCTGGACTGTCATGAAAAGGGAGGAGTGCATTGGAAACTTAGGAGAGCCATGAAAAGGCAGAGGTCTGGAGGCAGGCACCCCACTGTGCTCAGAGAGAACAGATTGCTGATTGTGCCGTGGGCTTTCTTTATCGGGAGGGAGACAGAACCTCCCAAATGCACTGAAATCCACTTCCAACTGCACTGAACCCCAGTTTCAGGTGAGACCTTGGAAACCCAGACTCATAAGGGTCCCCGGAACACACATGAGCCGGAAAGGCAGAGGTCTGGAGGCGTGAAAGGCAGAGGTCTGCAGGTGCACACATGCACACAGAGAAGGCTGCAGCAATTACGAGGGACACTGAGACCCAGGGGCCATGAAAGGCAGGGCTGACTGGAAGCTAAGGCTGTCTCTGCTCAGTCCTGAGACTCCACCCCATCCAAGCTTAACAGAGAGGCTTTTGCAATTTTACAGGTCTTCTATAATAAGGCTGACTCCCACAGAAAAGTTCTTCCGGCATAGCAAAAATGCGGAGACAAACCCCTGTTCAGTGTGTCAAAGGTCCTCCAACACAGAGCAGGTGCCACTGTAAGGGCAGAGATGAATGAGAGTCAAGTGGGACTGTGAGCGGGTGGAAAACAAAAACCCTTGTGGACTATAGGCCTGCTCTCAGGCAGGTCAAGAAATGTGAATTATCTTTGCCCTTGTCCTTAGGAAGGGTGAGGAGGGCACACCAGTTCCAAGGTGCTGACAGATAATCATGCAGTTCACGATCCTAGAGGCTTCTGATGGCAGCTACAGAACTGTCCAAGGGGAAGAGCACTCTGTCTGACAGCAGCTCAGACAGGAGAGAGGGCTGACCAGGACAGTGCCCCGCGCAGCAACTTCTTCCCCAGGGCAGTGTGGTGGGGAAGGAATGGAATTGAGAAGGTGGGTGGGCATCTCTTAGATCAGCTCCAAAGTGGACTCTCTAGTATCCTCCATCCAGCAGCCTCACTTTCCTATAAAGATCCCATTGAGAAACACGGCACAAAAATGTGGATAATTATTCCCCCACATGACAGAAGGCATATTTACTCAACAGAGTAACGATTATTCTAACACTGTGTTTCAGCAATCAAAGTGCCTAAAAGGACATAAAACTGGAATCCTGTATGGCCCAACTCAAAATTTACAAAGTAAGGCCAGTGGAGTTTTAAACTACAGAAATATCTACCAATTTTTTAAACTTTCCTGCTTGCCCGGGGATTCAAATGTGCTGGAGATGAATAGCTTTTTTAAATGAAAAATAATAAAAGAAAGAGGAAAAACCCTCAGCTCTTCTGCATGCTCCATTCACTTCAGGAGGGGTTAACGTCTAAACTCGGTGGGGAGCACCGCTTTCCATAAATGCTGAAATTATCTCACCATGCAGTGTGAGATGAAAACACCACAACAGAAAAAGCTTTAAAAACTCACACTCCTATGAGCAGAGAATGGGTGCAGGACCACAACCCTAACTCCTGTCTTCCTGCATCTTGTGGAGCTACCACCAGGGTGCCATGCTCAAGCAAAACTGAATGCCATGTGAGGATCTAGAGCTGTCCAGGGTCAGCCATCATGACCCCTATTTCACAGTGCAAAAGTCGGGTTAAACACCAGACCAGTAAGAGCCCATTTTTACCCTCCTTTTGGCTCTTAATTCTCTCTAAACAAGTTAGAGTTTATAAGAAATCACTTTCAGCACAATCTCACTGGCTCTGAAACAAGGGACAGAAAGAGCAAGAAAAATCCTAGAACAGGAAATTTGGAATAGAAAGGATCATTCATGTAAGAAATGAGAAACTGAGGCTTGAAGGTGTCTGCCCATCGTCACACAACCATGGCCCAGGCGACCCCTAGAAGCCACACTACTCCAGGTTTCTTCTCCTCTGTTGGGCCCTGGCCCCTCTGCTACTTCTGCCCCCGCTGGCTTCTTCCAGTTTTCTGATGTGCCTAGCTTCTTCCTGACTCGGGGTCCTTGAATACACCACTCCCCTCTACCTGGATCACTTATCTCCCGTTACCCCTCATCTTGGCTACACCTACTCATCTTTCAGTTCTTAAATGCCATGCTTTCAAGGCCATCCATTCCTGACTGTCCAAATTAGGTTAATCTCCCTGCTGGCCATTCTCGTGACACTACATCTCTTCATAATTAATCATTTTCTAACATCTCTCCCTTCCTAGACCTAGAACTCCAAGAGCACTGGAACCAGTATGTTCTTAAGAGTTAATTCTGGAGAGAGAGAAAAAATGGTGGCGAAATATATGGACGTGTCCCAAGCCTTGTCCCAGATCAGATAGAAAAAACAGCTGAGAGTCGCACAGAAAGTGTTTATTGGCGAGTTAAGGGACAGCTATACTCCAGGACAAAGTGGGGGACTGCTGGACGGGGCTCCTCTGACTGGGCAGCACCACTCCTGCTGGGTTCCCTCCTGGAGCCACCAGCTCGGACACAGACTGCGCCATCTTAAAGTGGAAAGTGGGTGTTTTCAGAAGCCTGAAAATCTACATCTGCAGCACCCACTGGTCACCTGCAAACCCAGAACACTGGTCCCCAATTGGCACAAACATGCAGATTCAGAGAAGCTCTACACTCCACGACAGAAAGGTTGGACTTCGCCTAGGATAAGGTGAGGTCTCTGGTCCTTGCAGGACAGAGAAACATGTACACTGTGGGTGCTGGAGGAATGGGGGAAATCTGCACCGAGAAAAATCTGCGACTGTTGGGGTGGCGTGATCCGTGAATGTGGAAGGGGGTCCTCAGAACTGCTAACAGAGGGGAGCTCTAAAAAGCAACCCATTTTGATCTGACAAAGGATAGCCTGGGAGTTTTAAAAGAGTGCCAGATGCTTGAACGCAAGGGGGACAAGGGGACTACGCAGACTTGCGCTGCTGCCTCTTCTGATCCTTGCTTCTGACTGCTAAGCCCAATACATAGGATCACCCAGTTGAGGACACCTTGGGAGACTTCAGGGGAAAGTTATTTTTATGGAACCTGGAGATCAGAGTGGGTAGTGACTGTCAGAGAACCCGTTCTGGGGCAGCCCACTCCCACAAACCAGTACTGAATGCCACTGGGAAAGCAGGATATACGCATTGGCTAGAGAGAACCTATAGACCTGGAGGTAAATCCAGAAACACTGCCACCTAGGAGTTGAATCACAAATTGACTTTTGTATAATCATGAATGAAGGAATACAAGAAATTAAGACACATTGCATGCTTAAAAATCAGGATTGGCTTACAACACTGAGGAGCAGTGGAAAGGAGAGAAAAGCAATACTGTCCTGACTGGGAAACGGGTGTGCCAAACAGAATAATAGAGGAAGTGAATGAACTTCACTACTGCCTATTTTTTTTTTCATCTTTTACTTAAGAAAGTATTTTTTTCTTTTTTTCTCACATGACTTTACCTTTTTCATTACTATATTTTTATCTTATTTTTTTTCACTCATTTATTTATTTATTATTAATTTTTATACATATCTCCCCATTGGCCCCCCTCCTTCCCAGGCATATCCCAACCCGCATCCGTCTATGTTCATTGGTTATGCTTATATGCATGCATACAAGTCCTTTGATTGATCTCTTATCTACCACAGCTAACTTTAATCTTCCTGCTGTAATTTCACAGTCTATTTGAAGCTTTACTGCCTCTGTATCTATCCTTTTGTTCATCAGTTTATAATGTTCTTTATTATCCACCAATGAGTGAGATCATGTGATGCTTCTCCTTAATTGACAGGCTTATTTCACTAAGCATAAGGCTCTCCATTTCCATCCAGATTGCTGCAAATGATAAGAATTCCTTCTTTTTAATGGCAGCATAGAATTCCATTGAGTAGATGTACCACAGTTTTCTGATCCACTCATCTGCTGACGGGAACCTAGGCTGTTTCCAAACTGTAGCTATTGTAAATTGTGCTGCTATGAACATAGGGGTGCATAAATCCTTTCTGACTGGTGTTTGTAATTTCTTAGGATAAATTCCTAAGAGTGGGATTACAGGGTCAAATGGGAGATCCATTTTGAGTTTTTTGAGGAAACTCCATACTGTTCTCTACAGTGGCTGCACCAGTCTGCATTCCCACCAACAGTGCACAAGGGTTCCTTTTTCTCCCGCATACTCGCCAACACTTGTCGTTTGTTGATTTGTTGATGATTGCCATTCTGACAAGTGAAAGATGGTATCACATTGTCGTTTTGATTTGCATCTCTCGGATAATTAGTGACTTTGAACATGTTTTCAGGCATCTCTTGGCCTTCCATCTGTAGTCTTTCGAAAAGGTTCTATTTAGGTCCATTGCCCATTTTTTTATTGGATCGTTTATCTTCCTTTTATTAAGTTGTATAAGTTGGCTGTAGATTTTGGAGATTAAACCTTTATCAGTGATAACATTTGCAAATATGTTCTTCCATACAGTGGTCTTTCTTGTTCTTTTGTTGATGGCTTCTTTTGCTGTGCAAAAGCTTTTTATTTTGATGTTGTCCCATTTGTTTATTTTTTTCTTTAGCTTCCATTGCCTTTGGAGCAGTATCAGTGAAGAAGTTCTTTTGGCATATGTCTGAGATTGTGCTGCCTGTGGATTCCTCTAGTATTTTTATGGTTTCCTGTCTAATGTTTAAGTCCTGTATCCATTTTGAGTTTGTTTTTGTATTTGGTGTAAGT
>PVJN01012255.1:0-54962 GCA_004026805.1 Lasiurus borealis
ATGATAGGAAATGAGGTGGGAGAGTGAGGGGAGTACAGGCTGGTGGGGAGAGGTTTGAGCCAGGAAATTGAAACCATGAATGCAGAAAAAGATGTAAATGTTGTTTCCCAGATTTTATAGCTCCCAGATGCCTCCTCTAATTGCATAGCTAACCCTGAGTTTATTAAGTTATTTTCCAGAGTCAAACTCATTTGTATACATGTCAGAATGTAAACTGAATTTTAAAAGTAAGGTTCTTGGATTAGAATTCAGGAATGATAAACAAACTCATTTAGAATGTAAGATTTGCATGTCATTTGCATGTGCCCAAATGCAATTACATGTGCTCTGTAAATACGCATTTCACATTTATTTGTCATGATAGAACAGTATGGAAGAAATTAATTGCCACGGATTTTTTTTAATATTTAAAGAAAGAAATGATGGCTCTTAAAATAGACTGTGCTAGTGCATGATTCAATGTGCAGAAACTGGCAAGGAGAGATAAGGATCCGTCAAAAACCATAAATTCCTGCTGCAACATCTGTAGTAGTTCAAATCGCATGGTTTATGGAGGCCCCTTTTGCCTTCGCCATGGGTATTACCATAGCGTTCTGTAGATTTATCGCTAGCTCAGTGCAAGGACAGTTTTACTAGCAAAGCTTAAAAAGGGGAGGGGGGACTGTTTCCTCTTCGAAAGTTCAGGATTGAACTGAAATGAAATAGCTGCTCTAGCTTTAGAAACTTCTATATAGGCAATCTCTCATATATTTCCACACTGCCTACAGCCTCCTTCTCTCTCATTTTTACATTTTTGTATTGAGAGGTAACTTGAATAACCAAGATACTACTCTTAGATTTAAAAGATGGGAAAGCTTTACATTTTATTTAATTTTTTAGGTTTGTACAATTAAACTGACTATTTTTTGTGTGTACAGCTCTTATGAATTTCAACACAGGTATGTATCTGTGTATCTACCACCACATCAGGATGCAGAACAGTTCCATCACCCGAGGCCCCCTATATTCCCCCTTTGTAGTCAACCCCCTCCCTAACCCTAGCAATTCTGATCTATTCTCCATCACTATAGTTTTATCATTTCAAAAATATCATGAGAATGAAATCATACAATAGGTAACCTATTAAGACTGGCCTCTTTCACTTGGCTCAGTGCTTTTGCAATTCATCCAAGTTGTTTGTATCAATAGTTCACTCCTTTTAATTGTTCAGTACTGTTTAATTGTACCCCAGTATATTCATTCACCCCTGAAGGGCGTTGGGTTGTGTGAGCATAGTTTCCATTTCTTTGGTAAATACCTAGAAATGGGATTCCTGGGTCATATGATGACTATGTTTAATGTTTTAAGGAATTGTACCAGTTTCCATTCTGACCAGCAATGTGTAGGGTTCCGGTAGCTCTGCATCCTCAGCAGCACTTGAAATTGTCAGTATTTTAAAAACGTTAGTGATAACTTACTGTCTTCTTAATTTTCATTCCCTATTATTTCATGATGTTGAGCAAAGGAAAGCTTTTTCTATATATATAATGTATGAATGTTTCTTAAGCTCCTGTGCTGTGTTAGGTATCTTCCATGCATGTTAAAGAATTTA
The DNA here is from genome assembly GCA_004026805.1 of Lasiurus borealis. Classification (NCBI taxonomy): domain Eukaryota; kingdom Metazoa; phylum Chordata; class Mammalia; order Chiroptera; family Vespertilionidae; genus Lasiurus; species Lasiurus borealis. Next base: position 1,592 of record PVJN01012255.1, read on the forward strand.
AACTTTATAATCTTGTGAGATAGCTATTAATTAGTCCATTATAAAGGCTGAGGAAAATCAAGACTGGAAAAGTTAACTTGCTTTGTTCCCTCAATAAACAATTGCAAAGTATATGGTCTATGCCAGTTTCTCTACAAGGCACAGGGCTCACAGAGGTGTCGTATCTTCGGCAGCCTCCTGGTATTAGAAGAAAGATGCCCACATTTGAACAAAGAAGGGTTCTTGAGTGAATAGTATATAATCAGAAAGGGAGAGGAAGTGGGTTTTAATTGGCCATGGTTTCCAAATATCTCAGTGAAAATATAAACACTAATAATCTAAAGTTAACATGAACCTGTGAAGGAATCTGGACTCAAGCTGACATCAAATTCATTTCTTCATCTGTGAAGCTGGGGATCTACAAAGCACACACACCATCTGTCCAGTGTTCTCTCCTGGATCAGCAGAGAGCAGCTGCACACCCTCAGTGGACCTAGAGGCCACATCCCTTTTCTAGGCACCCTGGTAGGAGAGCAGGCAGTCAGCAGTGGGGAGTACAAGAGCAGGACTCCTGTTCTAATGCAAGAATGACCAGACACGCCTTCCTGGCAGAGCCACTGTGCACCAGCTCATATTATTAGTAGTCATATGTCCCAATTCAATGGAACACTCTCCACCCACAATGGGTGGGCTGTCATTTCCAGCAGAGATTGTATGGGGCACTAGGAGGAGCACTATATGTGGACTTAAGAGTAGTGAAGTCAAGTTTTGCTTCAGTAATTTCCCATCTCTGTTCTTTCCTGGACCTCCACTTGCCCACATGAACAGATGAAAACGTTAAAAAGATTTCCTTCAAGCAATATCCATAGTCATCACCAATACCTGTCTATTCTACTCCCCAAATATATCTTGAACTTACCCATTGCTTTTCATTTCCACCATGTTTCTCTTTTAGCCACCAATCCCTGTCTTGCCTGGACTACTATAATAGTGTCCTGTTGGTTTGTCAATTCAACTCTTGCCACCAGATGGTCCATTACCTACACATCCATCCGAGTAACCTTTTAGAACTAAAATCATATGATATCACCTTCCTAATTAAAACTCTTTAATGGCTTCCCACCACTTAAATTATAATTCAAACTCCTTACCGGGTCCACAGAGAAGTTTTGGTTTTGGTTCTTGTACTTCTTCCTCCTGTCATATCACTCTCTGTCTGCTACTTACACTCTAACCAAACTGGTCTCAATTCTGTTCCTCAGACAAGTCAAGCCCTGCCCCATCGCTGACCTTTGTAGTTATTGTCCTTTTTGTCTGTAATGCCACGTTGCCAAGAATGTTTTTCTATTACCTTCTCCATTTATTCACCAACCAATTTACCTTCAAAATTTTTATATTTTATTGTGTATTCTGTATCATTATGTAACATATTATATACTATATATCTTTTTATTATTATAAACTAGAGCCTCAGGGCATGAAATTCCTATGCTTGAGTGGGAGGTGTCCCTCAGCCCAGCCTGTGCTCTTTCCCTTTCACAGTCCGGGAGCCCCACAATCAATCACCCCAAAGAGATGGGCCCTGCCCACCCAGCTGATGGATCACCTCTCAGAGGGAGGCCCCACCCACCCATCATAGCCCGTTGGTAGGTGGCCCAGGCCTTCCTCTGCAGGGCAATCATGGGGCGATGGCCAGGCCCCCGACCAATCACATTGCACCCACCTTAGCTGGCCTGGTACCAGTGGATGTCATAGCATGGTCATCTGGAAGGTCATCCGGACAGTTGTTCTGCTGTTCGGTCATTTAGTCTATTTGTATATTATTATAGATGTTATTGTTCACCCCCATGAGAATGGAGACCTTGCCTATTACATGTATAGTGGCTTCTACAGTATGGCACATAGTAAGGGTTTAATAAATATTGGTTAAATATATGAATATCTAAAGTCTATTTAAGCACTGGTATCTTTTTCTTTTCTTTTTTTCTTTTGAGCTCATTCTGTTCCTCTCTAGGCACTGACATTCATCACAAGGTTGTTGTGTCAAATAAGACAAGACATATTTGAGGCACTAAATGAAGTTAAGAAATTATTATGAGCATCATCATCATTATCATCATCCAAGGCATTTCCCCATCTGACACTGATTTTTGTTACTGATTTTTTGGTCTCTAGGGAAAATTTCCAGTGAAAGATTGTTTTTCTTTTTTGTGTGTATAATTGACACCTGGCAATGTCTGATTCATAGCCGGATTCAAGGTGTCACAAGTATTTATCATCAAGCTGCAGGCAGGGATATCATTCCAGCAAGTATGTTTCTAGAAAGGAAAGTCTTGGGCATTTGATGAAGAGAGGAGAAAAGATTAGTATCATAGTTATTGAACTTTGTGATGTCAGCACCGGGAGATCTCTGAAAGATTCCTTAGTCCTATGGTTTTCAGATTTCTACCATTTCTCAGAGGAGACTTGAAGACTTCCCTGGTGGGAGAGGGGCATGCTGAGGCCCCCAGAAGGGATTTGAGTAATGTTATACAGAAATTTATGATGGAACAAAGAGACACATCTGGGTCACCTTTCCTCTACTCCTAATGTTTCTATTGCTTCTCCTAAAAATCTAAATCTATCCACGTTTTTCCACTTGTACTGCTACCACTGGGGCTCAAAATATAATTATTTTTCATATGAACTACAATAGCCCCCTAATTGGTCTTCCTGAACTCACTTTTCAAACAGTACAATCTACTTTTTCTATCTCCACTGGTTTAAACTTTTTCATTGGCTTTCCAAAACTTTTGGGATAATCTCTAGCCTGTCTCATACCCCTCTCCTACCCCATCATTTTTTCCACACTGACTTCCTCCAATTTCTAGAAATTACCTGTGCCCTTTGACCTATGTTCCCTTGCCTTAGTAATGATGCCCATTCACAACAAATAGTTCTGTGGTCCCATTTTGTAGAATCCAAGAAGTCTGAACACCTTCCTTCATCTCATGCCACTTTCTCTGTCTCCTTTAGTCCAACTGTTAGTGTTTCTGCTGATATAATTTCATCTCTATTCCTGGCTTCTACTGAGATAGCTAATTAAGTTCATGAGTTTTTTTCTTTATCAAGTAACAGTCCTTCTACCAGCCTTTGGTTTTCTTCCAAACACTGTTTCACTTTCTGAAATATGACAGGCTGAGGATTTTCCAAATCTTTAAGTTCTGGGTCGTTGTTTTTTTTATTAATAATCCCTTCCTCAATTTATCTCTTCTTACTATAAGCAATCAAGGGGAACCAAGCAGATTCTTCAACACTTTGCTTTAAAAATTTCCTCAGCTAAATACCCAGTTTTGTCTCTTCCAAATTCTACCTTCCAAAAAAGTCCAGAACACAGTTCAGCAAAGTTTTCTGTCACTTTATTTTATTTTTAATTAATTTATTTATTTTTTAATTTTTTATTAATGTATTATATATGTATACATATCTTCCCATTGTCCCCATCCCCCAATCTCATGCATGCCCTAACCCCCAGTTCGACATAGTACTGGAAGTATTAGCCGCTGCAATTAAACAAGAAGAAGAAATAAAATGAATCCAAATTGGAAAAGAAGTAAAGCTATCTAAATCCATAATCCATTGGTTATACTTATATGCATGCATACAAGTCCTTTGGTTGATCTCTTATCTGCCCCACCTCTGCCTAACCTTCCCACTGTAATTTGACAGTCTGTCTGATGCTTTACTGCCTCTGTATCTGTCTTTTTGTTCATCAGTTTATAATGTTCTTTATTATCCATAAATGAGTGAGATCATGTGGTATTTTTCTCTCATTGACTGGCTTATTTCACTTAGCATAATGTTCTCCAGTTCCAGCCAGGTTGCTGCAAATGATACGAATTCCTTCATTTTTATGGCAGCATAGTATTCCATTGTATAGATGTACCATAGTTTTCTGATCCAGTCATCTGCTGACAGGCACCTAGACTGTTTCCAAATCTTAGCTGTTGTAAATTGTGCTACTATGAACATAGGGGTGCATACATCCTTTCTGATTGGTGTTTCCACTTTCTTAGGATATATTCCTAGGAGTGGGATTACTGAGTCAAATGGGAGTTCCATTTTTAGTTTTTTGAGGAAACTCCATACTGTTCTCCACAGTGGCTGCACCAGTTTGCATTCCCACCAGCAGTGCACAAGGGTTCGTTTTTTTCTTCATCCTTGCCAACACTTGTCTTTTGTTGATTTGTTGATGATTGCCATTCTGACAGGTGTGAGATGGAACCTCATTGTTGTTTTGATTTGCATCTCTCAGATAATTAGTGACTGAGCATTGTTTTCATGTGTCTCTTGGTCTTCCTTTGTCTTCTTTCAAAAAGATTATATTTAGGTCCATTGTCCATTTTCTTATTGGACCATTTATCTTCCTTTTATTAAGTTGAATAAGTTGCCTATAGAGGTTGGAGATTAAACTTTTATCAGTGATAACGTTTGCAAATATGTTCTCCCACACAGTGGGCTTTCTTGTTGTTTTGTTGATGGTTTCTTTTGCTGTGCAAAAGCTTTTTATTTTAATGTAGTCCCATTTGTTTATTTTCTCTTTAGCTTCTATTGACCTAGGAGCAGTATCAGTGGCATATGTCTTGAGATTTTGCTGCCTGTGGATTCCTCTAGTATTTTTATTGTTTCCCATCTTATGTTTAAGTCCTATATCCATTTTTTAAATATATTTTAATGAATTTTTACAGAGAGGAAGGAAGAGGGATAGAGAGCTAGAAACATCGATGAGAGAGAGACAACGATCAGCTGCCTCCTGCACGACCCCCACTGGTGATGTGCCTGCAACCAGGATACATGCCATTGACCAGAATCGAACCTGGGACCTTTCAGTCCGCAGGCCAACACTCTATCCACTGAGCAAAACCGGTTTCGGCCCTATATCCATTTTTAGTTTATTTTTGTGTATGGTGTAAGTTGGTGGTCTAGTTTCACTTTTTTTACATGTATCTGTCTAATTTTCCCAACACCATTTATTGAAGAGACTGTCATGACTCCATTGTAAGTTCATGCCTCCTTTGTCAAATATTAATTGAGGATAGTGGTTTGGGTCCATATCTGGATTCTTTATTCTATTCCATTGGTCTCTATGTCTGTTCTTGTGCCAGTACCAGGCTGTTTTGTGAACAGTGTTTTTGTAATACAGCTTGAAATCTGGTGTTGAGATCTCACCTACTTTATGCTTCTTTCTCAGGATTGCTGTAGCTATTCAGGATCTTTTTTTATTCCAGAGGAATCTTTTGATAGTTCTTTCTAGGTCTGTGAAATATGTCATTGGTATTTTAATGGGTAGTGCATTGAATCTATAGATTGCTTTGTGTAATATGGACATTTTAATGATGTTGATTTTCCCAATCCATGAGCATAGTATGCTTTTTCATCTGTTTATATCTTCTTCTATCTCTTTTTTCAGTGTCCTGTAGTTTTCTGCATATAGATCTTTTACCTCCTTAATTAAGTTTATTCCTAGGTATCTTAATATTTTTGGTGCAATGGTAAATGGGATTTTTTTTTTAGTATCTCTTTCTGTAAGTACTGTTGTGTATAGAAATGCCATAGATTTTTTGGCATTAATTTTGTATCCTGTTATATTGCCAAATTCATTTGTTAAGTCTATTAGTTTTTTGATGGAGTCTTTAGGGTTTCTTATGTACAATATCATATCATCTGCAAATAAGGATAGCTTTACTTCTTTTCCAATTTGCATTCATTTTATTTCTTCTTGTTGTATAATTGCAATGGCTCATACTTCCAGTACTATGTCAAACAGGAGTGGTGAGAGTGGGCATCTCTTTCTTGTTCCTGTTATTAGGGGAAATTGTTTTAGTTTTTGCACATTGAGTATGAGGTTAGTTGTGGGTTTATCATATATAGCTTTTATGATGTTGAGGTATGATCCTTCTCCCATCCAAGTACTAACCAGGCCCAACCCTGCTTAGCTTCCGAGATCAGATGAGTTCGGGCGCGTTCAGGGTGGTATGGCCGTAGATGAGATATGATCCTTCTCTTCCCACCTGGCTGAGAGTTTTTATCAAGAAAGGGTATTGGATATTGTCAAATGCTTTTGCTGCATCAATTGATATGCCTATGTGATTTTTATCTCTCAGTTTGTTTATTTGATGTATCATGTTTATTGATTTGCGGATATTGTACCATCTTTGCATCCTTGGGATAAATCCAACTTGGTCATGGTGTATGATCTTTCTGATGTACTGCTGGATCCGATTTGCTAGAATTTTGTGGAGGATTTTGGCATCTATGTTCATGAGGGATATTGGCCTGTAATTCTCTTTCATTGTGATGTCTTTATCTGATTTGGGTATTAGGGTGATGCTGGCTTCATAGAAGGTGCTTAGAAGTGTTCCTTCTTCTTGAATTTTTTTTGGAATAGTCTGAGGAAGATAGGTTTTAATTCTTCCTTGAATGTTTGGTAAACCTCCCTGTGTACTGGTCCTGGGATTTTGTTTGCTGGAAGCTTTTTGATGACTGTTTCCATTTCTTCCATAGTTATTGGCCTATTAAGATGTTTAGATTCTTCCTAATTGAGTTTTGGAAGGTTATATTTTTCTAGAAATAAGTCCATTTCCTCCAGGTTGTCCAGTTGTAATAAAGTTGTTCATAGTATTTTTTAACGATTCTTTGTATTTCTGTGGAGTCTGTTGTTATTTCTTCTCTTTCATTTCTGATATTGTTTATTTGGGTCCTCTCTCTTTACTTCTTGGTGAGTCTAGCTAGAGGTTCATCAATCTTGTTTATCCTTTGAAAGAACCAGCTGTTGGTGTGGTGATCTTTTGAATTGCTTTTTTTGGTCTCTATGTCATTTATCTCTACTCTGATCTTTACTATTTCCTTCCTTCTGCTTACACTGGGCTTTTCTTGTTGCTCTTTTTCTAGATTTTTGAGTTGTAGGGTTAGGTAATTTATTAGCATTGTTTGTTGTTTTTTGCAGTAGGCTTGTAGAGCTATGAACTTCCCTCTCAAGACCGCTTTCACTGTGTCCCATAGATTTTGGATTGTTGTGTTTTCATTGTCATTTGTTTCCATGATGTGTTTTTTTTTTTTATTTCTTCCTTGATCTCTCTGGTTACCCAGTCATTGTTTAATAGCATGCTTTTAGTCTCCGTGTGTTTGATTTCTTTGGATTGTTTTTATTGTAGTTGATTTCCAGTTTTATGCCATTGTGATCTGAGAAGGTGCTTGATATGATTTCTATCTTCTTGAATTTGAAGAGACTTTGCCTATACCGTAACATTATGTTCTATCTTTGAAAATGCCCCTTGTGCACTTGAGAATGTATATTCTCTGGCTTTGGGGTGAAATGTTCTGAAGATGTCAATTAATTCCATCTGCTCTAGTAAGTCTTTGCTGATTTTTTTGTTTAGAGGATTTGTCCAATGGTGATAGTGAGGTATTAAAATCTACTATGATTGTACTGCTGTTAATCTCTTCCTTGATATCCTGCAGGAGAATGTTTATGTATTTGAGTGCTCCTGTATTGGGTGTGTATATGTTTACCAGAGTTATTTCTTCTTGTTGGATTGCTCACTTTAGTATTATGAAGTGGCCTTCCTTATCTCTTGTTATGTCCTTCACTTTGAAATATAATTTTCCAGATATAAGTATTGCTACCCAGATTTTTTTTCATCTCCATTTGCCTGAAAAACCATTTCCATGCCTTCACCCTATCTGTTTGTATCTTTTTTTCTGAGGTGGCTTTCTTATAGACAGCAGATATATGGGTCATCTTTTCTTATCCAATCCATTACCCTATGTCTTTTTATTGGAGCATTTAATCCATTTACAGTTAAAGTTATTATTGATAGGTACTTATTTGTCACCATTTTTTATTCTTTTTTTAATTAAATCTTTATTATTTAGATTATCATAATTTTTTGGCTTTTACCTTTTTCTTCTTCCTCTTCTAAAAGAGTACCTTTCAGCATTTCATATAATACTGGTTTGGAGTTGATGAACTCCTTTAGCTTTTTCTTATCTGTGAAGCTCTTTATCTGCCCTTCAATTCTGAATGATAGCTTTGCTGGATAGAGTATTCTTGGTTGTAGGTTCTTGCTATTCATCACTTGCAATATTTTTTGCCACCCCCATCTGGCCTGCATCGTTTCTGTTGAGAAATCAGCTGACAGTTGTATGGATGCTCCCTTGTAGGTAATGAATTGTTTTTCTATTGCTGCTTTTAATATTCTCTCTTTGTCTTTTGCTCTTGGTATTTTAATTATGATGTGTGTTGGTGTGGTCCTCTTTGGATTCCTTTTATATGAGGTTCTGTGTGCTTCCTGGACTTGTAAGTCTACTTCTTTTACCAGATGTGGGAAGTTTTCAGTCATTATTTCTTTAAGTTGGTTTTCAGTATCTTGCTCTCTCTCTTCTTCTGGCACCCCCACAATTCTGATGTTGGTACGCTTGAGGCTGTCCCAGAGGCTCCTTACATTATCTTCACATTTTTGGATTCTTTTCTCTTCTTGCTTTTCCAGTTGACTGTTTTCTGATTTTTATATTTCAAATCTTTAACTTGATTCTTGCCTTCCGCTAGTCTGCTGTTTGGTCTCTGTATAATAGTTTTTATTTCAGTCAATATTTGTTTAATTTCTACTTGGTCCTTTATCATCCCTAGTTGGTCCTTTTCCATCTCTAGTAGGATCTTTTGCATCTCTAATTGGTCCTTTTTCATCTCCTCTTGGGACTCGCTAAATTTATCCATCTTTTCTAGCATATTCTTGAAAAACCTTATAAGCGTGGTTTTGAATGCTATATCCAGTCATTTGTTTTCCTCCATTTCTTTTGTTTGTGATCCCTTCCCTTGTCTCAGCATTTTCACTATGCCGGGAGAACTTCTGTGTTGGATTCAGCCTTATGATACCAGACTTGAAAAACTGCAGAAGCCTCTCTGTTGAGCTTGGGATGGGTGGAATCTCAGGGCTTAAGGGACCGCCTTGCCTTTCATTCATCCCCACCCTCCATGGCCCCTGAGTCTCACGTGGCTGAGTAATGGCTGGAGCAGTCCCTGTGTGCGCACACTCTCTCGAAGTGCCTCTAGACTGCTGCCTTTCCTGCTCCCCTGTGTGCTGGGACCACATGAGTCTGGGTCCCCAGGGTTTTGCTCGAAACTGGGGCCCAGTGGAGTCAGAAGTGGCACAGATCGGAGGGTCTGTCTCCTGCCCACTCCTGAAAGCCAGCGGCACAATCAGCAGTCGGTCCTCCACATGAAATGCCTTGTGCGCCACCAGTCTTCTGATCTTTTGCAACTCCCCTAAACCTCTGTGCACCTCTCCCCCTTCACAGTCCAAACTCCCCCCTTATGAGTTTCGGCTGGATCTGGGGTTCAATGTCATTTGAGAGTCTCTGTCTCCCTACCACCAGAGAAAGCCAGCCAAGTTCGCTGTCACCCGCTCTCTTCACACTGAGTCTCTGTACCTCAGCTTTTTACAGTTCCTCTTGGTCTCTGTGAGCCCCTCTCTTTCCTTCTAGTTGTAGAATTTCCACTCTGCCAGCTTTCCTATGGTTCTGGATGATGTCTGTTCCGTCTTTTAGTTGTAGTTTTGAAATTGTTGTGCGAGGCAGCAGTGTAGGTGTTTACCTATGCCGCCATCTTGGATTCTCCCCATTTTTATTCTTGACCACTGTGTTTCTTTTTCACTTCCTATTTCTTTTTTTTTTTACAGCAGACTTTTTAGCATTTCTTGCATTGCTGGTTTGGTGGTAATAAATTCCCTTCATCCCCTTTTGTCTGTGAAGCTCCTGATTTCACCTTCAATTTTGATTGGAAGCCTTGCTGGGTACAGTATTCTTGGATTCAGACCCCTACTTTTGCATGACTTTGTATATTTCATTCCATTCCCTTCTGGCCTGATGAGTTTCTATTGAGAAATCAGTCACTAGTCTGATAAGGGATCCTTTGTAGGTAACTTTGTGTGTCTCTCTGGCCACTTTTAAGATTCTTACTTTGTCGTTGGTATTTTCCAATTTAATTATAATGTGTCGTAGTGTCGGTCTTTTTGGCTTCATTTTGCTTGGGACTATGTGAGCTTCTTGGATTTGTGTGGGTTTTTTTTCCCTATATTAGGGAAGTTTTCTATCATTATTTCTTCAAACAGGTTTTCTATTCCTTGCTCAGTTTCCTCTCCTTCTGGAACCCCCATTATGCAGATGTTGTTTTGTTTTATGTTGTCCCAAAGTTCCCTTAGACTTTCCTCCTGCTTTTTAATTCTTTTTTTTTTTTCTAGAACTTGCTCTACTTGAGTATTTTTTCCTATCCTGGCCTTCTAGCTCACTGATGTGGTCCTCTGCTTCTGCTAGTTTATTTTGTTGCTTTCTATTGAGTTCTTTACAGCAACAATATCTTTTTTCATTTCTCTTTTGTTCTTCATTTCCGCTTGGTTCTTCTTCATTTTCTCTTCATTCTTACTCATATTGTCAAATTTGTCTTCCATTCTTTCAGCCACCTTATGAATATTTCTCTGAATTCTTTCTCTGGCAGGTTGCTAGCCTCTATTTCATTTACTTCCTTTTCTGGTGATGCCTGCTTTTCTTTCATCGTGGGCTGTTTCTTTGCCCATGGTCTCTCTTCTCCAGGTTTCTGGTTATGTAGTTCTCTCTCCTGCATTGATTTAGAGGCACAAAATGCAACAGAACCAAGTACCACGCACAAGGCACTGAACAGAAACATATTCATGATATTAACATACACAAATTAAGGTGACTACCAGAGAGAGACAAATTAGAAGATAGGAGAGAAAGAAGAAGAGAGAAAAGAAGAAAAAAATCAAGAAAGTAAAGAAAGGAGTGCCAAAATGAAATTGAGAGAAGGGAGAAAAAAGAAAAAGAAGAAAAGTAAGAAAATAAAGAAAGAGAATAAGAAAGAGAAGGGGAACAAATTATATATATGGAAAGAAAACTTCAATAGAACAGCCACTAATCCCAACAAATGCTAGCAACAAGTACCCACAGATTAATACAAACTACAAATAACAACTAATATTAAGGGAGGGCAAAGAAAACAGTGGTAAAAAAATAAACAAAACCAAAGCAAACTAAACAAGAAGAAGAAGCAAAACAATCTCACAAAAAAGTACAAAAATTGATATAATCAATGTTCAAGCAAACAACAACAAAAGGACAGAGAGAAAAACAATTTTTTGGATAGTGAAGACAGAGGAGGGAGGTGTCTATGGACTTGGAGCAGGGGATTGGAAATTAGATATATAAGTGAGAATAAATTTTAATAGGGGCTAAAAAGACAGAATAGGTAAAATCTGAAGTAGGAAAAGGATAATAGAAACAGGACAATAAAATGGGAAATGTTAGGAAGAGAGTGGCATAAAGGTAGTGTTGAGATAAAGTAAAATGATGCTAAAGGAAAGATGAAAATAGAATGTAGAACTCTAATCCCCAAAATAAAATAAAGAGAAAGTAAAATGACACTCTCTTTTTCAAAAAGGTAAAACAGTAGTAGTAATAATACCGATTGAAAATAAAAATGTAATAATTAAAAGGGTAAAATCAAGTGAGGAAAAAAGAAAAAAAAATAGTTTCTTAAGTAAAAAAATGAAAAAATAAAAAATAAAAAAAATAGAATGTGCAGTAGTGAAGGTCATTCACTTCCTCTATTGTTTTGCTTGGCATGCCTGTTTCCCAGTTGGGACAGTATTGCAGTTCCCTGCGTTCCACTGGTGTTCAGTGTTGTAAGCCAGTCCTGGTTTTTAAGCAGGTAGTGTGTTCTTTTGTGATTACACAAGAGTCAATTTGTAAGTCAGCCCCTCAGTGGCAGTGTTTTGGGACTGACCTCTGAGACTATAGGTCCTTTGTAGCCTGTGCTTAGATTCTGCTTTCCCTGTGGCACTCAATACCGGTTTGTGGGAATGGGCTGCCCCCAGAGCTGATTCTCTGATGATCACTCCTGGCTCCGATCCCCAGGTTCCAGAAAAACAACTTTCCCCTGCAGTCTCCCAGGGTATCACCAACTGGGTGATCCTATATATTGGGCTTAGCAATCAGAAGCAAGGATCTGAAGAGGAAAGAGTGCAAGTCTGTGCAGTCCCCCTTCCCATTCCTGTCTAAGCAGCTGTCACACTTTTAAAACTCCCAGGCTGTCCTTCTGTGTCAGATCAAAATGGGTTGCTTTCTAAAGATCCCTTCTGTTAGCAACTTTGAGGACCCCCTTTCACATTCACAGATCACACCATGCCCAACAGCCACTGATTTCTCTAGGTGCAGAGTACCCCGGATCCTCCAACTCCCACAGTGTGCATGTTTCTCTGTTCTGTGGGACCAGAGATCTCACTTTATCCAAGTGAAATCTGACCTTTCCATGTGGCATGTAGAGCTTCTCTGAATCCAAGTGTTTGCACCAGTTGGGGACTGATATTCTGGGGTTTGCAGCTGTTTGGTGGGTGCTGCAGTTATAGATTTTCAGGCTTCCATAAACCTCCACTTTCCTCTTCAAGATGACACAGACTCTGCGTCAAAGCTGGTGGCTCTGGGCGAAAAATCACAGTAGCAGTAGGGTTGCCCAGTCAAGGGAGCCCCGTCCAGCAGTCCCCCACCTTCTCGTGGAGGATAACTGTCACCTAACTTGCCAACAAGCACTCCCAGTGCAACCTTCCGCTGTTCTCTCTGTCTGCTGAGGGACAAGGCTCAGGACAGGTCCGTCCATTCTGCTGCCATTTTTTTTTCTCTTTCTGCCACTTTATAAGAAGCATCACATTTTCTCCAGTTTCTAATAATATGCTCTTTATTTCTATTTGAAATCTCACCGTCTTTAACATCCATATTTCTAGGATGTCCCTCAAAATTCTTTTTTTCTACTCATTTCTCAGTTATAAAGTGCCCTCCCATTTTTAAATTTGCTTAGAGTTGCACCCACTTCCCAGTACTAAAAGGTCTGTTTTCTCTCTTTCTATATATATAAATATTTATATACATACTTATTTATATATTACTTATATATAAATTTGTAAATAAATATATATGAAGATATTTATTATAACTAACTGGACTACATGATTATTAAGTCTGAGAAGTCTCATGGTCTGCATTTGCAAGTTGGAGACTCAGCAGAGCCAGTGGTTTAATTCCAGTCGGATGTAGAAGGTCCTAGCATCAGGAGAGCCCTTGGTGTAAATCCCAGCGGAAGGAGAAGATCTGGGATGGAATCTGGATTGTGCAGAATCTTCTGTAAATCCTTAGACTCACTATGAGTCTATATGTGCCTTCTGAAAACAGCAACCTTATTATCAGTAAAACCCAGTGATGCACTCCATGTGAGGAAAACCAGCATCTTACAGAGCTCTCTAGAAGCTGCCTACAGCCTTGCCATGCCAAGGGCTCAGGGGAATAAGAACATTGTACTAGACACTCCTGGCATCTTGGTCCTATGACTTCCCTTCAACTTTGTGCATGAAAGTAATGCTTTCTCTCTCTGGCACATGTTTTTTCCTTTATAAAATGATGACAACAACACTGCACTACTCTCAGGATTGTTCTAAAGATGAGCTAGCCCAGTGGTCGGCAAACTCATTAGTCAACAGAGTGGCAAACTGTGGCTCACGAGCTGCATGTGGCACGCGAGCCGCAGTTTGCTGACCACTGAGCTAGCCTATCAATTCAGTGGTCTGTCTAATATATTGCCTGCCATATAGGGATCTTTAGCAAAGGTGAATATTTCTTACCTCTCTCCACTTTCCTCACTCTGCATCTCTGTATTACTGTGTCTGATGGTTGTCAAAACAAGATTTCCTTGTAGAGTTAGGGTCATCCTCACTTAACTTTTCATTCAATGGTCTTTCTTTGTGTGCTGACTATGTATGAGAGAATAGATTTGAATTAACCCTTCCCTAACTAATGTCCAAATCTGGTACAATATCCAAATGCATGTTTAAGTCATTCATATCCCATATTAAGCACCAACATGTACTGGTCACTGAGTCAGCGGCTCAGAAACAGAGGAGACATTGTCCTTGCCTAAAAAGTTAAAACATTAGGCCCTGAAAAAACCTAAATGCTACAAGAGAGGAATGTAGAAGTAGAATGGGAGTCCAGAAACATCCTCCCCAGCTAAGTGAGGAAAGTCCTTGGAGAGGAAGTAATAGTTGAGTTTGGCTTTGGCTGATGAGTAGGATTAATTTACATCTGTGTAGCAGTTAGGATTTTGCTAAGTATTTTGGTCATAGGAGGCTCATGTAGATACAGCTCAACCTTATTCTTGACTCCATTAGTGGGGAGGAGTTCTGTACACAGTGGGAGGACTAAGGAGAAGGACCTTGCTGTAGGCTAGCCCAGCAGGCTAGCAAGCAAGACTAGCTCATCAAGTATACTCCTATTCTACCTCAGTCATGCTATGGCTCATGCCCTCATGTCCCACAGGTCTCTATTCACATTGCTTCTCCTCATAGATGCTTTCAGTCCTTTCACAGCCCATGCTTTGTTTTTTTTTTCATAGCTTTTATTGCTACCTGATGTATATCCATTTGTTTTTTTTGTCTTCCCCACAAGATTGTACATTGCTTGAGGACAGGAATTTTGTCTTATTTTAATGGGAGTGTTTGTGTGTGTGTGTGTGTGTGTGTGTGTTTATGTGTAATGTAAAACTATTGGAAAAGACATGCAGGTTACAATTATTAAAATAGCTTTACTAGTATTAACTGTTTCACATACAACTGTAAGCCTACTTTTGCCAACCACTGTGTATGTATTGCTCTCAAAAAATGTTTTGTGTGAATGAATGAATATTCTTGCCAACCTATATTTACACAATTGTCCAATTATTTTCTTAGGATCAGTCCCCAGAAGCAAAATTACTGAGTGTCCAAGGTTATTCATCGATTAGTACAGTGACTGGCATATGATGGATATTTAATGAACATCTGCTGAGAGACTGAAATTGAATATTTTTTTTCTTAAACTGCACCAAATTAACTGATTCCAGATTTAAATTCTGTCACTATTTAATTGAGCATCTAAACCATGTACTTACTTATCAGACATTAATTGCATTACAGATACAAAATCACTTAGGAGCTGGTTTGGCTCATTGATAGAGCATCTGTTTGCAAACTGAAGGGTCCCAGGCATGTCTCGGGTTGTGGGCTCAGTCCCCAGTAGGGGATGTGCAGGAAGCAGCTGATCAATGATTCTCTCTCATCATTGATGTTTCTATCTTTCTCTTCCTCTCCCTTCCTCTCTGAAATCAATAAAAATATATATTTTTAAAAATCAAGTAGGAAGTGGTTCCCTGGCCTTAAGATACTCTCAGTCTAATGAGGAAGGCTGACAGGTCGACCAGTAGTTGAGGACCTGGCTTCCTTTTCTCTCACAGTGAGCCCAGCTGCCTGGATTGTGTTCTGGCCTCCACCACTGGTCACATGTGAAACCGTAGGCATATTGCATGGGCCCTCTGAACTTTTTTTCTCACCTATAAAATGGAAAGAGTTGCAATACCTATTTTATAGAGCTTTGGAGAAAAATAACATGTTAATCCCTAAAAGCACTTAGGTAGCAGCAAGAGTTTTATAAAAGGTAATTAACATGATTACCAGCCCCATTTTACAGAAATGACTCAAGCTCAGAAAAGAATCAACTATCTGTCTAAAGTAAGTAGTGGATATGGAATTTGAATTCTATCACTGTTATGATTCCGCCTGTACCATTCAGATTTCTCTTCTTGCAGACATGACCTTCTCCTGGACCTTGAACTGTGGGGGCTTGACCTTGAGTTGGGTTTCTATGCCTCCTGGTGCCCATCAAACCCCTACCTGCCCATCCTCCCTTGCCCTTCACACTGGGCTGATAAACTCCCAACTGCAAAACTACATGTTAGTAGTTTTAAGGGAAAAAATGTCTTTTGATAATTAAGCTGATAGAATTTAGAAATCAACAGAACAGTACATTTTCCCAGCAGAGCCAAGAAATTAATTAGGAGCAATTTGCTGTCAGAAACAATTTCCATAATTTTAAGTTTTAAAAAAAGCAGAAAATCATTTTTTTGTGGGTATATATTTTTTTTCTTCTACTTTTCATTCTGAACTGATTTAACTCCTGGAAAGACAAATTCTTCCAAATTTTCTGTTCCTCACACTCTTGCCTGAGGGATCTCCACCCTCTCTGACTTGTTATGTTCCAGGGTCAGGGATCAGGAGGCTCTTGTATGAGACTGAGCCTTGTTGATGCCCCCCTTATCCCCTAGGGCAGAACTTGAACTTTTCCAAAGGAGTGCTTATAAAATAGTGCGCATTCCTGTCCCAAGAGTGTGGAGTGTGTGTGTGTGTGTGTGTGCGCGTGTGTGTGTGTGTATGTATGGGGGGTGGGAGGGAAGTTGGAGGAGCAGGTGATGCTTTTAGAAAGAATCACTTTGGACAAATGGAACTTTTATAAAGTTGATTTAAGAGTCAGGTTGGAGTATGGAAAGTCGCAGCCCAGTGAGAAGGCGGGTTGCACTAAAATAGGATCCTTCCTTCCCTCCTGGCCTCCGCAGCAATTCCCAAATTAGGAAGCAAACGGAATTGTATTTGTGTTCAAAGCTGAAATTATTTTTGTTTCTCTCCCCCTCCATACTCTCCCTTGCCAACGTGCTTCTCACCCCATCTCAGTATTTGTGTTTAGAATCATGAGGGCCTACCATGTGCATCGCTCATGTTCCAAGCATGTGCAGGGCATTCAGTGTGCATCCTCGCATGAAATCCCTGTACCCGTAGGTCCGTGGGAAATGTGTGAAGGGTGCTGAGTGAGAACAAAGGAGCGGGTAGGGAGGTTTGCCTAGAGTAGGAGGCATGAGAGATGGGCACTGACTGATGGGAACTTGTCAGGCATACAGGAAGGGGAAGTACATTCTAAGCAGAGGCTTGTGGGGCTGAAGACAATCAGGAAAGGTGAGTAGTAAAAACCTGTGCCTTTGATCACCAGAGCCCTCAGTCTGCTCCAGATGCACTTTGCCCTGGTGCTAGAGTCTAGCCAACCTCTGAGTGTGGGTTGGTCTCCAGGTAGACCTGGCTTACTTAGCAGGGGAGTTTAGTTAGTTATTTGGCATTCTGTCCCAACCTACTGAGCAGGGTTGAACATAACAAAGGCAACCAGAAGTTATAAACAGTGATGGGGAAAAAAAACAGATTCTTAGGACTTGTTTCCTGACTGTGTCTACTGACACACTACCAGAAAGGTGGAAACGTTTGCTCTACCAATGGTTTGAATACATTAAACTGTATTTAAACCAAGCCTTTGCCTTGCTAGACTATTGGAGGGTCTGAGGGCTGCAGCCTGCTACAGGCAATAAGGTTGAAGTTGGTCCTGTATGTATTGGCGCAGTGTGGCAGAGTGAGAGGCCCTGTGCAGAAACCAGGAGGCCTGGGCTTACATTCTAGCTCTGCAACTGGTTAGGTCAGATTTGGTGCCAGTGAGGCATTTTGGGTGCCAAAAGGGACAATGTGATCACAAGCTGCATTAATAGAAGTCTAATTATAGTTACAGAAACAATATCAATAGAGATAATTGTCTGTCTATCTGTCTATCATCTACCTACCTACCTACCTACCTACTTACCTATCTATAAGGAATTGGCTCATGCTGTTATAGAGGCTGAGTGAATGAAATATATTTCTATGATACAAGCAGGCTGTGGAATACAGTGACTTTGTGAAGCTGCCAATATGACCGATCATTTTCGGGGCTTGCCTTTTAAATATTTTTAATTGTAAAATGTTTATTCAAGAAAAAATATAGAAAGAAAAAAAAAAGATGAAGTGCTCAAAGATGCCCATCATTGCCATATCTGTGTATTTCCTTTCAGATGTTTCCTAACCATATTTTTAAGAAGGTGTCCAACACCTATGTTATCTTGTTTCTTCTTTTTCTCTTAAGAATTTTTCATTTTCCTATGTAGTTTTTCATAACTATTACTTATAATGGCTGGATAATAGTCTATAATAAATACATAATAACTTATTTACCCTTTTCCTACTGAATGTTGGAGTTAGGATTTTTCACCATTATAAAAATACTCTATGACAGCCATCTTGCACCATAAAGCATTTCTCTGTATTTGGGGTTTGTTCCTTGGGATCAGTGCCTGTGGTTGTTGTTATCTGGTAGAAATCAAGGCCTTGATCCAGTGTCTGCCTGTGTTTTTCCCTTCAGATCTTCCAGACCAAAAGGAAAAACTGTCATCATTGCCCCGAGTCATTTAACCCAGTGCCCCATGTATGGCTGCTGATTAAGACAGTGTGCCCTTTCTCAAATGTGGCCATAAATATTTGCCTCCAGTGAAGTAGATGCCAAGGAGTTAATATTGATTGCAAATTACAGGCCTTGTAATTAACCAATTTGCACAGCTGGAAGATGGATCTGGTGAAATTGTTTGCTTCTGAAGGCAGATGATGGCTTTTCCAAATCTGCCTCAGATATAAATCTTGTCCATTCCTGGTATGGCTGCAGATAGGTGCTCAAGCTGCCAAGGCTTTGGGCAGAAAAGAGATGTTTGGGCCTTTTTCCTGCTGACCAGAGATACTACCCACCCCAAATGGTATTCCATTTCCCAGGTGCCTCAGCAAGCACAGCCTTCTTGGAAGGATTATGAAGTTGGCTCTCTGATCCTGCCATATCAAGAAGTATATAGGAGGGAGGCCTCAAGTAGCAGCAGGCTAGGCTTTGGGTTCTATAGCACTGTGGGAGCTGGCTCCAGGCAGGTGGGGGCAGTAGAGAGCCAATACGTATGGTTAGTTGGGATTGTAGTTTACCTTAGCTGGTGAGAGAGGGGAAGCTCAGCAATGTGGGAAAGGGGAAAACTTGATCTAGACCCATGTATAAATGGAATAGAGGTCCAGGTACCCATAGGATAGAGATGAATTCTAATCAATATTAATAAACCCTTTCTCTTAGGCAGCGCACCTCAGTGTATAAATAAAATAACAGGTCCTTGCCAGTTTGGCTCAGTGAATAATAGAGCATCGGCTCTCAGACTGAAAGGTTGTGGGTTTGATTTCAGTCAAGAGCACATAGTTCCATGGCAGGCTCAATCCCCGGCCCTGGTCGGAGCGCATATAGAAGGCAACCAATCAATGTGTTTCTCTCACATTGATGTTTCTCTCTTTGTCTCTGTCTCTCCCCTTCCCTTTCACTCTCTCTTAAAAAAAAAATCAATGAAAACATATCCTAGGGTGAGGATTGACAAATAACCAAATAAATTAATTAATTAAATAAAATGACAGTAAATTATCTTCATAATACTACCCATTTAATAAATGAAGAAACAGAAGTTCTGGGAAGTTTAATAACAAGTTCACAGAACCCTAAATAGCAAAACTGGGTAATAAACCAGGTCTCCTGGCTTTAAGGAGTGACTGGAATGTTAAATTCCTTATATCCACTATCTCACTTGATTCTGGAGATTGGTCAGTCAAGCAAATGCCCTTTTAAGTGGACAGGTTGAGGCCTCCTAAACACTCCCTAGAACACTATCCCAGTTGATGAAGAGTCCTCAGGGGCAGGAAATACCAGCATCCAAAATGTCACATGTATGGTGAGGGCGGGGACACTGGTCTCTGGCTCCATGGTATCTATCTACTTGGGTAGATATCTCTGCAACCTCAATTTCTCTACTGCCACTATTTTTCTTCTCTGGGCTCAAACTGTTCTTAAATACTTACAATTCCCAGGATAGACCAAATTGTCCCCTATTTTCAGGCTTTTGTGTGTGGTGGTTCCTGGGCCTTGAATGGCTTCCCTCACACTTGGTTGGTGTGGTTAATTCCCCTTCATCCTGACCACCTCTGAGGGCATTCCTTCACCCCACTTCCCCAGGCAGACTTAGGCACATCTGTACTCCCACCATGGTTTAACCAAACCACCATCTTAGCATGTGTCTCACTATACTGTATATTGTCTTTTTTTTCTTCATTAGAGTGTGGGCTCTTTGCTGACGGAATCATATCTTATTAATCTCTTTGTTAAGCACATATCGACGCTCAAATATTTGTTGAATGAATGCATGCATTCATAAAGAAACATCTTCTATGGGGCAAAAGTCCAGAGGTGCCAGAGGTTTCATGCATATTAATTATGGGGAACAGTCCCCATAATCCACTAGGACAGCGGTTGGCAAACTCATTAATCAACAGAGCCAAATAACAGTACAACGATTGAAATTTTTTTGAGAGCCAAATTTTTTTAACTTAAACTTCTTCTAACACCACTTCTTCAAAATAGACTCGCCCAGGCTGTGGTATTTTGTGGAAGAACCACACTCAAGGGGCCAAAGAGCTGCATGTGGCTCGTGAGCTGTGGTTTGCCCACCATTGTGCTAGGGAAATGAGTGCTGATGTCTGAATCTTAGGGTTACAGGCTAGCTGGGGAGAGACTAAGGGGTTGGGGTGAGGCACATTTCCTTCTTTGCTTCAGAAATATGATCAGTTTTTTGCCCAAGTGGCCATCTGCTTAAAAAGCACTTAAAACACTAATTACGCCTCATGTGACAGAGACACTTAATCCTTATCTCATCCCCACAAATGCCTGACAGTGATGTCCAGGCCTCTCCAAGGTTCTGTTTGAGCTTCTTTTTTATTAACTTGGGAGCGTGAATTCTTGCCTGTTCAGCCACTGGTCTCAGAGTTGATGGAGGCACTTCAAAGCAACTACGGTTTGTATTTCAAAATCTGCCTGCATTGCTCAACTTATATACAAACACTCTGCCACCTAATCATTGCTACCCTGACACAAGCTTTTAATTGTGCATAGCTCCACATAGCAGATCCCATAAATCAACAGAATCGGTGTATACTCCCTTCTTCCCTTTTCACCCCTCAAACACACACACCACAACTCCTCCGTGAGTGGCCAGAATCTATCCATGTTTATTTAGTTAGTGCAGTTAGTGCTGGAGCAAAGGTAATGGAATATATTAATTGCATTATAGCATTAACGATATTTTAGAGCAGTGGTGGGCAAACTGTGGCTCTTGAGCCACATGCAGCTTTTCTGGCCCCTTGAGTGTGGCTCTTCCACAAAATACTACAGCCTGGGAGAATCTATCTTGAAGAAATGGTGTTAGAAGGAGTTTAAGTTTTAAAAATTTAGCTCTCAAAAGACATTTCAATCGTTGTTCTGTTGATATTTGGCTCTGTTGACTAATGAATTTGCCGACCACTGTTTTAGAGAAGCAGGATCACTTTCAGGAAGAGAGAGCATATTTGACCCAGAGCAGAGATGATATCGGCTGATGATTAGCAGCTGATAGCATTAACGTTGTAATTAGAATCACCTTGAACTCCTAACCCATCTGCTGCTTTGATTTTTAGGTCCATACAGTGAAGAACAAATTATTTTCTTTTCTTCCTTTTTTTCACCCTTTTCTTGATTTGGCTAGATGTTCAGAATATATTCTTTCTCAAATAAACATGACTAACTGCTATCCTTTACTCGCCATCTATTGTGTGCCAGGTGCTCTGTTGGCAGTGAGGGTACAATGAAGACTATAGCATAGACTCTGCCCTTAAGGAATTAAATGCAGTTTGCTTCTCTCAACGATCTTATCTGGTGGAATCATTACCCTGCTTTATAGAGGAGAAAATGATGGAGGCTGGGAAGGGCCAAGTGACTTGTTGAAAGCTACTCAGCTTGTAAGTAGCTAAGCACAGATTCTAAATGAGTTCCCTCTGACTGCAGTCAGCTGGTGTTCTTCGCAGTGCTCTGTGCATGACCACCATCGCCATCGCCTTGGCAATCTCCCACCCTGCCTGACTCTCCCAGATTCAAACTCATGGTTCTGTTGGATATGGAGGAAAAGGGAAGGAAGAACGTGTGTGCACAAGGCATCTAATGCTGCTGGCTGTTTGAGAAATCACCATTGTCATTAAAGGAATCAGCATCTGGAGTACCAGTGAAAGTAGCAAACACGCAGAACTCAGGAATCAAGCAAATAGTTCTTAGACATACATGTTGGCAAGCATATGGCATCAGGGGAGTCTAGACTCTTGGCTGGGGTTCAAGAGACGAATAAAGAGATTCTAGGTCCCTAGGAGGAGATAGGCAGGGAACTGGGGAACCGTCAGTCTCTGGCTAACACTAGTAGACAGCAATATTGCTGAGGGTGTTAATGGGATAATATCATGATAGCATTTGGCCAGCGGACTCAAAATACCCATATCAAACTTCATCTCAGCCAACTCTCCCTGGCTGGCAGCCTACTGGGGCAAAAATTTCCACAAGGGAGGAAAAGTTAGTCACCATCATTAACTTGGGACTTTGGCTCCAAATTCCAGTGCAGAACTTCACTGAGCTGAGCTGACCTAAAATGTGGGCTCTTTGATCTCAGGCATGTGAGGCTCAAATGGTTTAGAAATGAAACAATCTCTAAGTCCTCTTCTGTTTTACTCAATGCCCTTGCCTGAGTCTTGACTTCAACAAAAAGCCACCCAATGTGTCCTCATCAGAGCCAGAGGGAAGGAGCAAAGAAGTCCTCATGAGGAAGGGTAGTAACTCTAGTGCTGGGACATGCCTCACCCAGTTTTGCTCCATGACCAGTTATTCCTTCCCATCGAAGTTCCAAAGGAGGAAAATACATAAAGTCTGACTCATGTAAAGTAAGATAAAACTTTATTCTTAGCTACAGTTTGGGACCCAAATCCTAGTCAGAGACCTCTGGACACTAGGTCATGGGTAGGGTAAATGAGATAATATATAAAGCTTCTACCATCAAGCCTAGGTGCCCTTTAAATGGGGTCTTGACTCTCTTCTCTCTTTTTCTTGAACCCCAACTAAGGGTCTATAATTTCTTGATGCCATGTAGCTTGCTTATTTAGGCATCTGAGATCTGCTCGATTTCCCCATCGCTGAGCTCTGTTGTGAGCTGGGGGGGGGGGGGGGGAGGTTGTTTTGTTTTAGTTTTCAACTCATTCATTTCCCAAGCCTGTTTGTGTCTCTCTATAACAGTCTGACCTTACCCTTTCTTTACATATTGAACTCCTTTTCTCTATCAGCAGATATGACTTTCTTTAGAAACTTCTTATTGCACTCTTTCTTGCTCCCACCCTTCATTGCCTCCAGGCAGGCTAGGTGCCTCCCATTTGCTTCCACAGCTCCTTGGCTTCCATCTTTCACAGATTTTGCATTTACACGAACATCTCTCCCTCGAAAATGAAATCCTTCAGTGCAGGGAATATATATGATTCATATTGTATCTTTGTTTCTTGGCACAGAGTAGACTCTAAGGTAGTGGTTCTCAACCTGTGGGTCGCGACCCCTTTGGGGGTCGACTGACATTTTCACAGGGGTCGCCTAAGACCATCGGAAAACACAGGTATTTACATTATAATTCATAACAATAGCAAAATTACAGTTATGAAGTATGGTTGGGGGTCACCACAACATGAGGAACTCTATTAAACGGTCGCGGCATTAGAAATGTTGAGAACCACTGCTATAAGGGATGTTTAATGAATGATTAAATTAAGAAATTATAAATTTGTCCCATCCAAGAGGGAGAAAAAAAGGAATGTTTGACGCAGAGTCCATTCACCATGTGATTTAAGATGAACCTCCTAACATACCTCTTGCTTCTGTTTTTCATGATCCATAGCCACCCAAACTGTTGTTCATTCTAAAATTACACCCAACCTCTCCCACATGGCACCACAATTCATATTCCCATTCCTGACCCCAGTGTTGTGGCTTTTCAGCCATGGAAAATGCCCTTTCTTTCCTGATCCATCCTCTGGGAATGTCTTTCCATTTTGATGTCCTGAAGGCAATGTCTCACCTATAAGGTCCCAGCCACACAAGAGGAATGACATTTATTATTTGGCTTGCTTTGGGTGGTGGCCTCCTATCACTTTCTGTGGCCATGTTACCCTGGCTTCCAGACAGATCTTCTAGAGTTTACCTTCCTGCCTGAGCTTCCAAATTATCTTCTAATTACCCATCCCTCTAGTGAGCCCTTGCTGGACTCCTTATCCTTCACCTCAGACCCTTTTGTGCCTGCCTCTTGGGCTATGATTAGAGACAGCCATGCCTTACACACTGCTGGGCCAACCCCTGTAGTTGGAACTCTAATGTCAGTTTCCACTCTCTTCTCATCTACCTCATCTGACACAGCATAATGTGTCCTTCCTAAATACCCCCCAAAAGGGCACACTAATGGAGAAAGCTGGACCTCAGAAAGACCAGGGTGGTCAAGACAGGGCAGAAACAAGAAGACACACTTAACTAGATCCAGAGATCTTAGAACAGAAACCAGAGAAGAGAGAGCTTTAAAAAACTAGAAGAAAATTTGAATCAAAACTTTAATAGTGGAACATACTAGTTCAAGTTGTCCATTGAGTTTGGAATAAGGCTGGAAAGATAGAGTGAGGACCAGCTCTCTTAGACACAGGATGCCAGACCCCAGCATTTGAACTTGATGTAATAGGATATAGAAAGCCACTGTAAATGCTTGAACAAAGCTGAGATTCAGACTGAGATTCAGCTGATCCAAATCTGGATCCTAGCTTTACCACTAGAGGCACAGATTGAGATTTAGCTGATCCAAATCTAAGAGTCATGTGACTATGGACAAAACCCTTCCCCAAACAGGCCCAGAAAATGATGTGCCAGTGTTGAGTGGTTTTAGAAATCCCTCCCAGCTCTTAAACTCAGACCCTGAGTACCAATCATTTTGACCTGAAGAACTTGAGTTTCCTTTCATCTAACCTCCATCCCCTACTGCCCACTCGCAATCTGCTGCTGACCAGGGTTCCAGAGTGTCACCTATTGTGTCTCATCTATTGAGAAACAGCTTGAGACAGCAGTGTTCCTGCCAGGTATGCCCTTGTTTATTCTTATTGTTTATTCTCTATGCTTTCCAGAGAGGTGGGTGGGTGGAGAGAAGTGGAAGGAAGGGAGAGATGTTTCCTTACAGGTCAGTTACAAGTACTATTGTCCCACTCACCAAGTAGGACCTGGGCCTGAGCATGGCAGACAATCAGCATGTGCTCCCAAGGTCAAATTAGAGACTTGGAATTTAAAAGATAAACAACTAAAAAATGAACTGAGTAAGCAGAACTGAATTGGATGCTTTACATGGATACCATGAGAAGGCCATATCTTGGATTTTGTGTTAGTCAGTATAAGCTGGCTAGCCTGCCAGAACAGATAAACTTCAAAATCTCAGGAGCTCGTCATAATAAAGATTATTTATGTGTTGCAAACTAACAAATTTTTCAAACCTGAAATTTGGGATAAAATAAAATAACTTCCATTTACTGAGTATTTGTTATATGCCCAGGACTATTCCAAACACTTCAACATTTGGTTGTTGAAACCCAAGGCCTCTAGCTGTAAGGTTGTCTGTGCTCTCTCCCTCACTCCATACCACCTCCCCAGGCGGAGGCTATGAAGAATGGGCCCTCTCCTTCACTCACATCATTTAGGCACATCTTCCAGGGAAGAGGATGAGGAAAAGAAATTATCTGGCAATGCTTTCAAAGAAGCAAATGCCAAAGAATCCAAGATGGCGGCATAGGTAAACACCTACACTGCTGTCTCGCACAACAATTTCAAAACTACAACTAAAAGATAGAACAGACATCATCCAGAACCACAGGAAAGTTGGCTGAGTGGAAATTCTACAACTAGAGGGAAAGAGAGGGGCTCATGGAGACACAGAGGAGCTACAAAAAGCTGAGGTATGGAGACGCACGCGGAGAGAGCGGGTGCCAGAGAACCTGGCTGGTTTTCTCTGGCAGGAGGGAAACAGAGACTCTCAAAGGCATTGAACCCCTTATCCTATGACACTAAACCCCAGATCCAGCTGAAACTCACAAGGGGGGGAGTTTGGATTGGTAAAAGGGAGAGGTGCACGGAAATTTAGGGGAGTCGCAAAAGATCAGAGGTCTGATGGCACACAGGGCACTGCGCAGAAGACAGACTGCTGATTGTGCAGCTGGCTTTCACGAGTGGGCGGGAGACAGACCCTCCCAACTGCACCACTTCTGACTCCACTAAGCCCCTGTTTTGGGTGAAACCCTGGGGACCTAGACTCTTGTGGTCCTGGAGCACAGGGGAGCCAGAAAAACAGCAGTCTGGAGGCACTGTGCGCGTGCACAAGGACTGCTCCAGCGATTACCCTGTCACATGGGGCCGTGGAGGGTGGGGCCGACTGGAAGGCAAGGTGGTCCCTTAAGCCCTGAGACTCCACCAATCCCAAGTTCAACAGAGAGGCTTCTGTAGTTTTGCAAGTCTGGTATCATAAGGCTGAATCCAACACAGAAGTTCTCCCGGCATAGTGAAAATGCTGAGACAAGGGAAGGGATCACAAACAAAAGAAATGGAGGAAAACAAATGACTGGATATAGAGTTCAAAACCACGCTTATAAGGTTTTTCAAGAATATCCTAGAAAAGTTGGATAAAGTTAGTGAGAGCCAAGAGGAGATGAAAAAGGACCAACTAGAGATGCAAAAGATCCAACTAGAGATGGAAAAGGAGCAACTAGAGATGGAAAAGGACCAACTAGAAATTAAACATACACTGACTGAAATAAAAAATATTATACAGAGTCCTAACAGCAGACTAGAAAAAGGCAAGAATCAAGTCAAAAATTTGAAATATAAAGAAGCAGAAAACACTCAACTGGAAAAGCAAGAAGAGAAAAGAATCCAAAAATGTGAAGATAATGTAAGGAGCCTCTGGGACAGCTTCAAGCATACCAACATCATAATTGTGGGGGTGCCAGAAGAAGAGAGAGAGAGCAAGATACTGAAAACCTATTTGAAGAAATAATGACTGAAAACTTCCCACATCTGGTAAAAGAAGTAGACTTACAAGTCCAGGAAGCACACAGAACCGCATATAAAAGGAATCCAAAGAGGACCACACCAAGACACATCATAATTAAAATATCAAGAGCAAAAGACAAAGAGAGAATATTAAAAGCAGCAAGAGAAAAACAGTTTATTACCTACAAAGGAGCACCCATACGACTGTCAGCTGATTTCTCAACAGAAACGATGCAGGCCAGATGGGAGTGGCAAAAAATATTCAACGTGATGAACAGCAAGAACCTACAACCAAGAACAATCTATCCAGCAATGCTATCATTCAGAATTGAAGGGCAGATAAAGAGTTTCACAGATAAGAAAAAGCTAAAGGAGTTCATCAACTCCAAACCAGTATTATATGACATGCTGAACGGTACTCTTTTAGAAGAGGAAGAAGAGAAAGGTAAAAGCCAAAAAATTATGAACAACAAATACATACCTATCAACAAGTGAACCTAAAAAATAAATGAATTAAAAATTTGATGAACAGAATAAACTGGTGAATATAATAGAATCAGGAGCACAGAAAGGTAGTGGACTGATAATTCTCAGGGGAAAAGGGGTGAGGGAGTGACTGGACAAAAATCATACACCTATGGATGAGGTGAATGGGAGGGAGGTAAGGGTAGTGGGAAGGGTGGGAGTTGGGTGGAGGGGTGCTATGGAGGGGAAAAAAGAGAAACAAATATAATAATCTGAATAATCAAGATTTAATTTAAAAAACAAAAAGAAGCAAATGCCTTTTCAAAGAAGCGAGCTTCATTATTCTTTTAGCTTAGCCATTGTAGACAGCATGGCCATAGTTGACAGTAACTCAATACACAGGCCTCTACTATCTGCTTGTTTTACTAGATCACAAGCATGTAAATTATGAGGACCAGGTGTTATGGAGCAAACTCGAGTGAATGACCACTGGAGTTCAGACCAAATTAAAATTTAGGGAGCCTTTATTAGCTGGCTGGTGACTGCTCTGCCTTTCTCCAGGCAGGGAGTCCATAGAGCAGCCTTGACTCTTTGTGTAGGACTACTTTTAAGCATATTTACCACAACTTGTTTTTGCAGAGCAAACAATTTAAGACAAAACCATTTTTCTTAAGTAATGTCAGGGTCATATTATTGATGACCATGTTATTTACAGGGTCATCCTGTTCTTCAGAAAGCTGACAGTATTCTATCTTGCAAGGCTATTTTGTGAGATATAGCTGGGATTCAAGGCTATGTTGACTAGGAGGAAGCATGTTCAAAAATTTCTATTCTCTAACATTCCCCACTGGTTTTTATGGGAGAATCAAATCATTGTTTCTTTTGGGTCATGTTGGCAAGGGAGTTATATTGATCCATAAGGACTATAAGAATAAAGTCAGTGGGCCTGTTTATAAGATAAAGGGCCAAGACTAATCTTTAGAAGGTCTGACGAGTCCTGGATTCTCTATTTTGCCTGGGGTGTCTAAAGTCAGGTGTGATGAAGCCATGTTAGAATTCTGTCGACCTTGACTGCTGTGGAGGTGGTTCTTTCCAGGTAGGAATCAGTTCTTGTGTGGCAAATTTCTTTACCAAAATATAGGGTAGAATGGTGGGCCAGATCAGAAGTTGGTATAGGCAGAGTACCTTGGAACTGCTTCTGGACTGCTTTCTGGGTGGACTGTAAAATCTGTAAGAACTTAAGTAAAGATTGGTTATGGATTCAGCTTTTCTAGATTGGATGTCCATGTATGCTGGTGAGGTGGATAGGTCAGGGTTTGGAAGAGTAACTGGAATCTGTATAGGCCCCACTGGTTTTAGGGAAGCCTCCCAAACTGCTTAATCTGCAGCTTTGTTCCCTTTTGCTTATGGGGAGTCCCCTTGTCTCACATAGGTAGAGATGGAAAGACTTAATTACATCTGATATTGCTAGTTGGCCCATTGTCCTTGCTCTGCTCATATCTGTCTAACTGCCTAATATATTACCTAAAGGATCCTGGCTCTGAATTCTTTTAGGGAAAATGGATGTCGGTGGGCTTTTCTAGCTACTTCCTGCTGAGGTGGGTCAGAGATTTCTCTCAGAGCCAAGAGATACTTGCTGCTGTCAGAGGGACAATGAAACTTGGGCATAGAAGGAGTTGGGCTTGTGACCTCGTGGAGACAAACTGTAACAAATGGTCTGGTGGAAGGGAAAGCAAACCTTTCAGTTTTAATAACTTCTATTGAAATAGAATTTTTCTCCTCAAAATTACCCTCATGTTTATCAAAAGAGCCAAATCAAGACTAATTTATCTATTGTATTTAATTTGGCTTGATTGTTTGCATAAACATAACAAGAATGACAACTGACTACTTTTGCTGGAATTTCATGATTGAATCTTAATGTGACCATAGGCCAGGAAGCCAAGCCATCCAGCTGCCATCAGGCCTGCCTGTAGTATCTGCTGAGTTAAGTGAAATCCTCACCTGTAATTGCTCTACCCAGGCCCATGCCTTAGGCTTCAAGGCCCATCTCAGTCCTCCTACTCATCATGGCTCAGGGTGTGTGGGGGTCCTGCAGGGATGCAGAGGCGCCTTTATTGCTCCCCTTATACTCTTGACAACCACTAGTGATGGTAGGGTATGGGCCTGATGTTCCAGCACCAGCTATTTTCAGGGCTACCAAGAGGATACCAGACTTTCTCCATGGCACTCTTATTGGCTTCAAGTCTTCAGCATTCAGGCAGGGCTCTTTAAAACATGATACTCCAGTCAAAGTTTCTGGTTAATAAAACCACTATTGGAAACTGGTCTTATGGAATTTATGCAAAGAAATGTATTGCCATGATTTATTGAGTATTGCCAAATTTTGGATGAATTGTATAAGGACAAAAATACACTAACTTAACTTTAAGATAAAATTCTCCTCGCTAGTCCTTTTTATGGACTTTCCAAAGTAATATTCTCTGAATGTATTATAACAAACAATAACTGTTAGATTTCTTTTATCAGTCCCTACCTAAGTACTTTGGCATAACTATTTACCCACTGTTTAGGGAGGCAGAATGTAAATTATTTACTCTTCCTGGCTTACTGGCCTGTATTATTTTATTTTCTTTCAACATTTCTCTTCTCCTTTTTATTACATACACAACCTTTATAAATTTTACACTTCTACATTAGCCTTCAAACCTTCTTTCCATGTCCTTTAAAAACGCATAACCATACCTCAAACCTTCTACTCAGTATTCCTTATTCTTTGAAAACATTCCATCAATCCTTTAATGATCCCTAGAAAGTAAACAGCCAGAATTTCTTAGGTTAACATTTATGACTTAGACCTTCTGTAATAAAACTAAGAGTAGGTAAAGATATTTCTTTTTGAGAGACAGAGATTTTTAAAACTTAAACTAGTTGTAATATTAAAGATATTATATCTAAAGTTCTTTACTGGCCAAGACCAGTTTGGCTCAGTGGATAGAGTGTGTCGGCCTGTGGACTGAAAGGTCCCAAGTTTGATTCTGGTTGGGGGCATGTACCTTGCTTGTGGGCACATCTCCAGTGTGGGGTGTGCAGGAGGCGGCTGATCGATGTCTCTCTCTCATCAATGTTTCTGACTTTCTATCCCTCTCCCTTCCTTTCTATAGAAAATCAATAAAATATTTTTTTTTAAAAAAAGTTCCTTTGCTGAATATTCCACCACTGCCCAAGAAATACCCAGTAACCCTGCCTTGCCAGGCTCAGAAAATGAGATTTTCTTTTTGTGTTATTGAAGGGCTAAAATGAAGAAAACAGGGCAGCGGAAGATCCACTATGTTTTGTAGAAAGCCTTGAGTCTAGCATAATTCAGAAAAGCAAGAAACCAAGGATGCCAGCAGAGTGAGTTGTAGCCAGCAAAATCAATAAAAACCTATCTCTCCCTGCTCTTCCCTCTGACACCCCCCTACCTTTTCTGCATTAACCATTTACTCTGTTCTTAGCAGGGAAATAAGGCAAGTATTCTGAGATCTTGTATAACCAGGCTTTTTACACTTAAGAAACAGCTTCTCTCCCTCCCAGATTTTCCTTCTTTACTCCAAGGCCCCAGAGGATCTCAAATCCTCCTCCTCCTTCACCACTTCTGATATTTCCAACCACCCCCTGTTCCCCAGCCTATGGCTTCTCTATCTCAGCAGGCTGAGAGTGAATTCTACCACCTCTACCCTTTCACACACCTTCTCCAAAGCAGTTTTTGGCTCTCTTCTTCCTCCAAAGACCCACTGTAAATCTATCAGGAAGGGCAGACAGGTCACAGTTCTTGGGACCACATGATTCTCTGTTTGCTAGCAGGGCTGAAAAAGGCAACTTACAAGGCAGTTAATTATGACTAATCTTAAACCAACAAGCCTTTGTTTAAACTTCTCTGGACTGTCAACCTTTAATGTAACCCTAAAATTACAAAATTTTAAATTAATACAGCAAAATTATAAACTAAGGAAAAGCAATTAAAAGTTCTCTACTGCATTCCCCCTAAAGCAGGGTTTGTACTATCTGTCACACAGATTCTCACACTTACATTTTCTCCCAGAGGCCTGTCCAGCTCTCCCAGACCCCAAAACTGGCCCATTCACTGGAAGCCAAAAGGCTAGCACACAGTGGTGCTCCTGCGCCAACACTTTCTCTTTCCCATCCCATGCCTCCACCCTCTCGCCAACACTTGAATTCCTGAAAAAAAATTAAAAATCATTGCAGGGGAGTACAGACAGAACATGAAGCAGACTAACCCATTCTAATGATAGAGACCATTAGACCACAATTATATAGAATAACAAAGATAATGACAACCAACTGAGGATCGCTGGGCACCGTCATGCACCAGGATCTGAAGTAGTGCTGCATCCAGCCTTCCAGAGACACAAGATGGGCACCCACAGAACCAGAAATAAGTTTCTTACCAGTAAGAACCAGATCTAAGCAGCTCTGATCAGAGTCATCAGGAAATTTAGCAGGCGGGGTCTCCAACCTCTACCAGTCCCGGGGCTGAGGAACATCTTTCAGAGATCTCCCCCTGGGTCAGAGAGTCCAGGGACCCTGGTGGGCTCTGGTCACAGGACTAGTCAAAGGCTGGTTATCTTGCTGGGGCCTCCAAATGTTGTAGAACAAATGCAAGTGAATGACCACTGGAGTCCAGACCAAATTAAAATTTAGGGAGCCTTTATTAGCTGACCAATGACTGCTCTGCCTTTCTCTATAGAGGGCATCCAGAGAGCAGCCTCGACCCTTTATGTAGGACTGCTTTTAAGCACATTTACCACATCTTGTTTTTGCAGAGCAAGCAATTTAAGACAAAACAGTTTTTCTTAAGTAATGTCAGGGTCATATTAGTGATGACCATGTTATTTACAGGGTCATCCTGTTCTTTAGAAAGCTGACAGTGTTCTATCTTGCAAGACTATTTTATGAGGTGTAGCTGGGTTTCAAGGCTAAGTCAACTAGGAGGAAGCATGCTCAAAAACTTCTACTCTCTAATGCAGGTGTCCCCAGTGGCCAGTACAAAGCCTGGCAGAGCACTTAGAGAATGTTTGATCACTGATGGAATGAATGAGTGAATTCATTCATTCTTTGACAATTTTAAAGAGTCTCCAGATAAATCATTAAAATCAGATAATAGCTCCTTTAGGTGAAATCTGTGCTCTATCACTTCTTATATTTCCTACATTAAACATAATAATGGTTAAATATTGCTACCCGCCTTCAATCACTGAGAAGTGGA
The DNA here is from genome assembly GCA_004026805.1 of Lasiurus borealis. Lineage (NCBI taxonomy): Eukaryota > Metazoa > Chordata > Mammalia > Chiroptera > Vespertilionidae > Lasiurus > Lasiurus borealis. Next base: position 34,089 of record PVJN01012255.1, read on the forward strand.
CCCTATTCTTCATGCACCTGGAATAAAGCTAAAGAAGTAGGGAGGAAATGAATTTGAAAAGAATTTGTGAGGGTGAAATAAGAGGACTTAGTAACCAGCAAGATGTTAGAGGTAAGGAAGGAAATACATAAAAGGGGCATAATCATATCTACTTTCAGAAATGATTATGGGATATAAGCAAAGAATGTACAACTGCTGTTTCCACAGACCACACCAGCTGTGGGCACAAATGGGGTTCTAGTTATGGTAATCACCTGTGATCTGCTGGCTCATGCCCCTACCTACAAGACTCTAGCCTCCCTCCACGTCTGGCTCAGTTGTTTCTGGAAATCTCCATGTGGCAGCACAACTGAGCTCACAGCAGATGCCCTCTGTGTCCATGTGCTATCTACCATGTTGCTGCTTTTCTGTTCAGCCTCCCCCTTGAGGTTCCTGCTTCCTACAGTTGAGAGGGCCCCACCTTGGTCAGGGCTCCCAGTGCCCACCAAGGGAAAACTGATGATTCTACCAGGGCTGTTTCCTGCTTTAATGTTAAACTGCTGAGTTAAGAAACACTGTAGCATCCCAAGCCACAGTCTTTTCCATCTAGAACTAGAAAAATGTTCATTCTCCCCACTCTACATTTATAGCCCTCTATGTGACCCTTTAGGAAATAGCTTTTACCTGCCAGCCCTCTCCCTGGAGATCAGTCATATGACCTAGCGCTGAGCCAGGAAACTAGTCTCAGGGTCAGACACCCTGCCATTAGCCTCCTCCCTAAAGTAGGGACAGTGCATGTCTCCTTTGTGCTGATTCAGCCATCCAGGGACCTTCATGTAATGGAAACCCTCCAATGAGTCTGCTTCAACTGTCTTTCAGAGTCTCAGCTCAAGCCCAGACCCCCACCTCTAAAGAATGAATATAATAACCTCTGCTACTATTTCTAAAACTGTGTAGCCCATACATTAATCTGGATATTGTTCCTCTAGATGCATGAATTGAGCACTTTCTAAGCTCCAAACATTTTAAAAAGAGCTTTCTCTGTATCCCTTCATTTAGTCCTCACGTAGCCCTGTGATCTGCGGGCCCAGGAAGGGAAAGTGCCTAACCAGGTCACCAGATCTGGCAAACCCACTGTGGTCTTGGCCTTTGTCCTACCTCTGCTATGGCCTCTCCCTGGGAGCCTTTGCTGTCCTGTGTCTCACCCACCCTTCCTGATTGCCAGCCTTATCACTCACTCTTCCCTTTCCTTCCATGCTTCATCCATTAGAGCTGACACCCAGCTCATCTTTCCAGCTGTGATCTCAGCCTCTGGACAGGAATCTGATTCTCTTCTCTCCCCTGGTCCACACACAGCCACAGGCTTCCTTCTCCTAGGAACTCTCCAACTCTGGCCCTGCCCCAAGAGTGACATTTACATCTGGCTTCCCATGGCCCTGCAAGTTAAATTTGACAGGCCTTGCATATGCTGTGTAGTATTTTAAGTATTTTAGCATCTCTGGGCCTCAGTTTACTTGCCTGCAAATTAGGGGTAATAATACCTGTCTTAGAGGTTTATTGTGGGAAATAAATATGACAAAATATTTAAGGCATCCAGAACAATTCCTTACACATAGTAAACATACAGTAAACAAAGTGCTCAAGAATAACTGATGTTGGCTAAATGCTTGTCATGTGCTCTGCTGAGTACTTTGTTGGGCTCTTCTCATCCAGTTCTTCTTATAAGTAGGTGAAATTATCATTCCATTTTAGAAATGTGGAAACTAACTTCAGAAAAATTAAAGGACTCACCCAAAGTCTCATACCTTGAAGCAGCAGCTTGCTAATGTGAAACACGGTCTCATATTTAATGACTTGCTATTGTATACTGCTCAGCACAAAGCAGACCCTCCACCAATGAGGTGGCTGGGCTGCTCTCATTAAGTGAATGGGCAAATAAGTGCATTGTTCTTCTCTTCCCTCTGTACCAAGACTTTGCCTACTGATTTTCTTAGCCTCTTCATAGGAGAGAGTGTTTCTTCAACTCCCAGAAATGCACCATATTGCAACCTTCCTGGGGCAGGACAAAGCCCATCGCTGAGCAGCCTAGTCCCTGGCTGAGTTCCTTGTCCAAGTACAGTACAGGGAGAGATCCTTTCACAACTGTGGTCTGCCAAGGGAGCACTGTGAGCCAGGGCCTCCTGCCAAGCATCGCTCCCGGCCCCTTTGATATGCAGATGTGTGCAGGCATCCTGCACATCTGCCTAGGGAGCATCCAAAGCTGTGACTTGGCTGGAAAGAAGGAAAATGTGAATGTCAACTGGAGGAATGGCTGCTCCAGAGGGGCCAAGCAGGGGAGGACAGCAGATCATGGCTGGGAACAGTTAGCCCAAAGCAGATGGAGGCTGGAGAAACAGCATTGTTCACCCCAACTTCCACCTCTCATAGGGAGGCACTTCAGAGGTGTAGGTACCATTGACTCATTTGAGTGTGATCCCCTACCAAAGTCCCATCTGTGGGAGCTATGCTCTTTCTAATCCACATCACCTTCTAATCTTTATGTAAGGAAAGAGGGCCATGGTAGCATAGGTGGTAAGAGCCCTGGAAGAAGACTCAGCACCTTCCCACAAATATGTTCATAGAACCAACATGCATGAAACACCCATACTGTGCTAGGCACAGGGGAACATGTGGATCAGACACGGTCAGCTTTCCTGAGAAGGTGCCCATCATCTAAGGGCTCAAACAGGCAAGGAACTGACAACATAGAGGAAAGCATAGAAGATTTTCCCAGGGTGCAGGGACGGGGCTGAGATAAATGGGAATGTTGGGTAATGGGAGGTGGCCTGAGAGTAGATCTTAAAGGTACATGCTGATTGGCCAAGTGGAGGACTTATCCTATACTAACACCACCAAGGCATGGTTGAGTGTTTTTAGATGCTCACATATAAGCATGCGCACACACACTCATACACACACTCCTGAGATGGGCACAGTGCTGGTTTGAAATAGTTCCTAGGTTAACCCTCTCTGTTTCTGCTGCTGTAATCCAAAGGTCTCCCTTCCCCAGCTGTGTTTTCTGTTTCCTGAAAAGCCTAGGCAAGCTTCCTTAGAACTGCTAACGTGTCCTGTTACTTTAAAATCTTTGTCTTCTCTTGCTGAATGGCAAAGGAAGCCAGAGCAAAAGGAACTCCCCAGGTATCTCCAGCTTCCCTTTGCTCTTAGTGTTTTCCAGTGATGAGACAAAGAGCAGGTTTCTGGTTGGAGGAAGCTGGGATTCCCTTTGGGGAAAAGGTTAACTGGGTGAGAGCGATACAGGATCATTGCCTTCAATCCTTGTAGGACTTTTAGAACAGAAGGAGCAGATTACAGAGCAAGGATCAATTTAGGAACAGCAGAAGCAGGGAGATTGCTCAGTGTGAGAGGCTGTTTCCCTAAGTTCATGCTGCCCATGGATGGGATCAGCTGCTCTGAGAGGTAGTGAGCTCTCTGTTGGTGCTTGAATGCAAGGAGGCCAGACCGCAGTTTATCGGACAGGGATGGTGATGCAGCAGGGCCTCAAACACAGGATAAGAGATCACGTCTTTGTTGCCCTGCTCTGCCATTTTCACATGAGAATTGACTGAACGCAAGAGGTATGCTCAAGCCTCTCATGGCCCAGGGATTTGCATTTCCAAGGTTATAAAGAAAGGCGTGTAGTTAAGTATGTGTATAGGCGTCCAAGATGTGAAAGATGTGATTATTTGCAGAACCTAATCTCATACCTTCCCATCCTTGTTGAACTGAATATTGCAAAAATATTCTCATTCGTATCTGGAATGGTATGTTTCTAAGCAATCATCATTCTGAAAACTCATTCCAGCCTGGAGATGACCTGAATATTGAAGAGAGTGAAAATGTATATATTAGGTTACTTATTCAAATGCCTATCTGGCAGTTTGGATAGAATTAAGCAACAGTCCAATCTGGCTGTTGTTTTATGCATGGGATGTCAAAGCTAAAGAGCCCATAGAGAATAGCCTCTCATTCTTTCTCTGCACAGAGCCCCAGTGCCCTGTCTTGCTCACAGATGGGGAAAGAGGCTGAGAAAGAGTGGCATACAGCCTAGACTGGGAGACCAGGGACTAATAGCTGCCATTTTAGCATCTGAAGCACAGGCAAGGTAATATTGTCCCAGCTGGGCAAAGGGGGTAACTGAGGCTTGGTGCAGTTAAGTGACTTGTGCAGTCACTCAGCTGGTCAGAGGCAGAGCTGCCTGCAGAAACTCCCTGGGCCCCTAACATAGCCTCAACAATAGCACATTCCTCCTCTCACGTGATCTTCAGGTCTGCCCCGCACTTCCACTACAAAATCTCAGGCAGTGATTATATTATCCAAAGTCTAAAGCTGAAGTTCCACTAAGAATATGGACCTACATTTTAGGTCAGGAAACTCAGCCAAGCTACTATTCCACCCTGCACGCCCTAAAAGCTCCACAACACCAAGTGAGAGCATATCATTCTTCAATTATAATCACAAAGAGCAATAACACAAATCTGCCTTTTGAAATAAATCCTTTGGAGAATGATCACTGAGAAGGGTGATTAGGTATCATCTCTGGGAAGATTCCCCAGCTCACCCTGCCCAGGCCCAGGGCACTTTTCACACAGGACAGTCACTGTGTGTGGAGATTCTCGCCATGAAAGAATAAGTATTATAGCCAAGAAACACTTCTGACAGTTTTCTGCATTTCCAGCCCTGGGGCCTAGTGTCCTGTAGGTATCAGAAGGTTTGTTGAGCAGATGGATGGATATTTTGGTGGATATGTAGTTGGCATGACGGTAAGGAAGGAACTTGAGGGGGAAGGACGCTTCACCCTCCCCAACCAACCTGGAGATCATTAATCTCTGGATAACACAGAGCCTGGCAGGCCCTGAAACCTAGCATGATGCTTCCACTCCACAAACAGTAACTAAAATCAAGAACAAAACCTTAGAGCTGCCTGGGGCCCTGCCAGTGCCGGGGACGAAGAGAACAGCATCTGAAGCACATGTTTCCACTTAGACTTGAATCTCACTTCATCTCAAAGATAATTCTGAAATCACAGCTTCAGTGTTTTCCTCCAATATTATCCTCAAGATTCTATTCTCCCCCAGGTGCCTAGAGCCCAGCCCTCCACGGAGCCTTCCCCAAGCCAGGTAGCCCACCGTGATAAGTGAGGGACATGCCAGTTCCTCTTTCCCACCTGGTGCACTGTTCCTTTCTTGCTTATCTGATGCTGCCTCTTATTGTCAGCTCATGATGGTCAGTGTAGGAGAGGCAGTGTGGACCAATGCACAGGGCACAGGCTCTGGGCTTACCAGCCTTGGGTATAAATCACAGTTGGGCCAATGAATAACTGTAGGACTTTGGGAACCATCACTTAACCACTCTGAGGCAATAAATGGGTGAAACTTTCCTCTTGAGGTTATTGGGAGGTATGCAGGGACCCTAATAATGGAGGGCTTTGTCCACAAAGCAAGCAAGCTCTGGTCTTATCCAACAGACAGTGGGATGGAGTTTCTCATCTGAAGATCACAGGATCAAATCTGCTTTTGGAGATAACATTTTGGCAATGGCACAGATAATGGGTTGGAGAAGAGGCACTGGGGCAGAGGAGGGGGAGAGTGTTGGGGAGGGAGAACTCAGGCAGGAGACTGCAGGAAAGAGCAGAGATTGGTCATGGGGCCCTGAGGGCAGAGGGAAGGTGGAGTTGCATGATAATAGCCCAAAGAAAGGAAATAAGAAATAACAAGAAAAGCTGATGTTTATGAGCTCCTACTCTGGTCCAGGGTTTATGTTTTATAGAGATTGTTTCATTGAATCTTGTTAACAACCAGAGATTTTTTAAAAATATATATTTTGCCCTAACTGGTTTGGCTCAGTGGATAGAGCATCGGCCTGTGGACACAAGGGTCTCAGGTTCGATTCCACTCAAGGACATGTACCTTGGTTGCGGGCACGTCCCCAGCGGTGTGTGTGTGTGTGTGTGTGTGTGTGTGTGTGTGTGCGCGAGTGCGCAGGAGGCAGATGATTGATGTTTCTCATCAATGTTTCTAGCTCTCTCTTCCTCTCCCTTCCTCTCTGTGAAAAAATCAATAAAATATATTTAAAAATAAAAATATATATTTTATTAATTTTTTACAGAGAGGAAGGGGGAGAGAGATAGAGAATTTGAAACATGGATGAAAGAGAAATGTCGATCAGCTGCATCCTGCAAATCTCCTACTGGGGATATGCCCCAACCAAGGTCCATACCCTTGACCGGAATCAAACCTGGGACCCTTCAGTCTGCAGGCCAAGGCTCTATCCACAGAGTCAAGCCAGTTAGGGCCAGAGATTTTTTAATCCTCATTTTACAGATGAGGAAACAGAAAATTAAGAAGTTAAGTAAATTATCTGGGATAGCACAGTGAGAAACCTGGGATTTGAGCTCAGACAGTCCTACTCCAGAACCCACATGCTTAATCACCAGACCAGCTCTCAACTGAAGCAGAGATTGGGGAAGAACCATTCAGAAGGTCTCCTAGGCAGAACTGGCATAAAGATGGGGTGCAATGAGTAAGGAGAGGGTAGAACACAGGATGACTCTCAGGTTTCTTTCCCAAGGTTCCTAGCTCCTGGCAGGCAAAGCCAGAATTTTAACCCAGTTTATCTAACTCCAAAACACTTTCTCTTTTCACAGCCTCAAAAAATTCACCTGAGAGCTTGGTGTTCTCAGGACAGAAGGAGTAAAGAAATTGGTACTTTCCCCAGAATTTCACAATTCTTTTATTTAAACCATTATACCATGACTAGCTTTCCTTAAGAGGTTGAGGATGTGTGTTTCTTTACAGAGGAATTTAGTATCAATTATTAAAAAAAAAATTGATAAGTAAATGCATTTAAAAGCTTTGCTTCTCTGATGCCAAACTAAATGCAAAGGAGGATTTCAAGTACCTTTGGAAGCAGAAATAGTGGCGGGGTGGAACATTCAGGTAGCCTGAGGAAGACTGGGCAGAGCTTGAGCTGTCCTCCTGCATCTCCTCCCCAGAGCTGTTCTCTGCAAACTGACCCTGGGGACAGCGCTAGGTAACAGCCCCTGCCAATATATCTCAGAGTGAAATGGACAAGTAGGTGGGCCACCAAAGGCTATAGAAGGACCTGTCTGAAAGGAGAGGAAAGGTGCCCTACACACAGGAGGAGATGCTTGCTCTCAGAAGCTAGGTCATGTGATCTGGGCACATTACTTATCATGACTGAGCTTTCTTGTTGTCTTTCAAACATCAGTGTAATCAAGGCCACTTTGACCTACTCTTTCCTCTCCTCTAATGAAGACCTGTCATACTAGGTTGGGACTGAGGTCCTCGAGCCTTGGCTGTCCCTGGGTTGGAACAGGCTAAGTATGCAGACTGCAGAGCTCGGTGCTGAGGTTGAGAACCAGAATGAAACAGGCAAAGAGTTTCACCCTGGATCCCACCTGAAGGAGCCAGACAGAGAGGTGAGTCCATGTGTGAAGTGAGCAGGTAGACATGAATCCAGAGTTGCTGGGTTGGAATGGAAGGTAGGGCCTAGGAGAACACTTGCAGTCAATGCTCTGGATATCAAGGGCTCTGTGGAAAGTGTTGAGTGGTCCCAGTACTGTTAGGATAGTGAAGTGACATAAAACATAAGAAGCATCTAGCTGCTAGGCACACAGGATACTCTTGATGTTAATCTTGGAATTGCTTTCCTGTTCCATCTTAATTGGCCAAGAGCTTCTGAGGTGCCAGGTCTATGGGCATTGACGGAGCAGGGATTATTAAAACACAGTTCCTGCCCAGAAACTCAGAATCCTGGGGATACAGATTCATAAACATGACCCAATCAAAGGTTCTATGTATTGTGATATAGGGAAGCAAAAGGATAGGCCAAGTGAGGGATAGTAGCCCAACCCAAGAGTTCCAGGAAAGCTCCCTGGAAGAGATAATGGCTAAGGTAAATGTGGAAGGTTAAGAAGGAGTTAATCAGGCATAGACTGGTGAGAAATCCATTCTGGGAATAGGCACGGCTTCAACATAAGCATAAGACAGCGTGGTGTACTCAGTGTGCATCAGTGGGATGTGAGGAGAGGCAGGAGATACGAGAGGAGGCAGGGCTCTGCTGTAGACTAAGGAACCTGGATTCCATCCTGAAGGTGATGGGAAGCCACTGAAGGAGTTTCAACAGAAGAGCAACCTGGCCAGCCTTGTGCTTTAAATAGATCATCTGGCTGGTGGGGCCAAGTACAGTAGAGAAGGCTAGCTAGAGACCCGGAGAAATATTTAGTTTGATGTTTCTAAGTCAAAGTTCAATTATGCTTTGGAAAAAATAATTAGGAAAGATTCAGAAATGGGAACAAGAGCTTTCCCATCTAGATATGAGATGTTAAAATTTGTACTCCTTATGCAGTAAGCTGGCTTTCCATTTTCTGTGCTATATATAGTTGGCAAAATGCCTTTGAGGGCCCTTCCAGCTTTGATTCTTTTAAGACTCAATGGTTTTACTCAGTGTTTTCTTCTTAGGGTGTTTATGATATTGACCCCCTAGGAGGACCTGTGCTTTGGGTTCTGCCTTCCTCCTATTAGAGGGGAGTGCCCTGAAGGCTTGCCATTCCCTACCTGTTTTTGTGAAAGACTCTAAATTTATCATATGGTTGGATAGTGTCAAGATCAGGACTCATCGAGTGGCTCATATCAGGAGAAGGTATGTGGCCAAGATTGCTGCTCTGTCTATGGGATTAAGACATTGTCCACTTGAGGTCTTTGAAATCAGACCTTGGGGCTTACTATGACAGCGTCTGCCTCACTTAACTGATCTGCCAAATTGCTCAGGGTTCTGGGCACTTGTACTCGAGGACTCTTCTGGTCCTAGCTGTGCCAACTTTGTACGTTTGGAAGCTGGAAGGAAATGGATGCTCTGGGTTCCCATGGCCTCTGGTGCTTCCTTATGAGACAGCACTAAGTTGCAGAGGAGAAGGCCTATTTCATGACTGGAAGCTCCCAGAGGGAGGGAGCACCACCTGACTCACCTATATTCACAAATTCATTATCCCTTCTCATTTAATTTAATAATTTCCTTGTGGCAGGTACTGTGCTAGGTGTTGGAGACACAGAAGCAAGCAAAACGCAAAACAACCTTTGCCTTCATATAGGTTATTATCTATCCAGGGATGAGAAAATGGGCTGTGATGGGAGAGAAGGATGTATGATGCTAATGGAACAGAGAACAAGGACCCTGACCAAGTGTGGGACCAGGGAAAATCTTTTGAAGAATGAATGTTTAACCTGAGGCCTGGAAGATAAACAGTAATTGGCCAAATGATGGCTGTTGGGGTCACATATTACAACACAGGGAACAGCTTGTGAGAAGTTCTGGAAGTAAGAGAGTTGGACCACTGAAGGAATCATCAGGAGGCCGTGAGGTCCTTCTGATGGAACCGTTCTATACCTTAACTGTGGTGGTTATCACATGAGTCTACACATGTGGTAAAATTGCATAGAACTAAGACACACACACAAACGAATACATTTAACTGGTGAAATTACAAATAAGGTAAATGGATTGTATCAGTGTCAATATCCTGGGTGTGAACATTGCACTGTAGTATGCAGATATTACCATTGGGGAAAAATGGGGGAAGAGCACCTGAGCTCTCTCTGTACGCGAATCTACAATTATGTCAAAAAGGTAAACAGAAGGAGGAGGAGAAGAACCAGGTGCTCGCCAGTTTGACTGAGGCAGAGAATGAAGAAGTACATAGCATGAGTTGAACCCAGAGAGTTGGTGGAGGTTAGATAGACTGGATTTAAATCATGTGGGGCTTTTTCTGAAGATGGTTGAGAAGCCTTTGACAAATCTTATTTAAGGAGTAACATCGTCCTGTTTGTATTGCTCAGTTTGGAGAATGCATTGGGGAGGGGTAATCAGAGAGATAAAAATTAAAATGGAACACGGTGGATAAGAAGGGACATTGATATATTTGAGAGTTATTTATGGAGCCTGAATGGGTAGGAGTTGATGAATAAGAAGTGAGAGGACAGGAAGTCAAGAAGAACTCACAAGTTTCTAACCTGACCACTGGTGGATGACGGTGCTCATGACTAAAACAGAGAACATTTGCTAAGAAATAAGCTTGGGGAGAAAGACTTGCAGAGATGGATTTGAATATTTGAGATGCCATTTAGACCACAAAGTCCAGATGTCTAGTAAACAGCTATATGCATATGTGTCAGAAGCTCAGGAGAGTAGTCTGCATTAAGAGTGTGAGTTCACAGAATAAAAGGCCAGAATTCTAAGGCAGAATTCTGAAAAATAATGACATCGAAAATGTGGGTCAAAGAAGAAGGCCCACCCAGAAGACAGGACTGTTGAACAGTTAGGAAGGAATTAGGACTGCTGAAGTCAAAAGGAAAAACATTTCTGAAAGAAGGTCAAGGTGAATGCTGCTGGGACCAAATGCTCTGAATTTGGAAGGGCATTGGTAACCTTGCAGTGGGGCTGGGATAAACTGGAGGTGAGTGAATGCTGATAGGAAGTGTGGACTACACTTTCCTTCCAAACGTTTTGCTTGTGAAGAGGAGGAGAGAAGGAGGTAACTAGAGGTGAGGCAGGAGTGAGAGAGGATTTTGAGGTGGCTATTGTCCTGTTTTGAGACTGGGAACGACTTGAACATGTAAGTGCAGGTATGAATGGCCCTCAAAAGGGAAAGAGGGAAGATCCAGGGCCTGGTTCTGTGAACACTGAGTGCTCTCTGAAATAATGAGCAAGGGGAGAGTTTCTATGAGTACAGTTTCTGGGTTCTGTTGCACCCCACTGACTATTCTAAAAATGTTCTGTGCTTCCTCTTTCTAGAACAGTGGGGCCATTACGAACTGTGAGGAAACCACCTTTTCATACTCCCTAGAGGAGGCTCAATTTCAAACCCGAGCCAAGGTGCTTCCTCTCTAAGGGCCAGTGTGGCTGGATTGGCCCCTCCAAGAGCATCACCCAACTGGCTCCCAGCACGAGGTCAGAGGCAGGAGCGCACACAAAAGTTTCCACTGTGGCTTCCTGCCCACCAAGCCCTGGGTGCCCACCCACTCACAGGGAATCAGCATGACTGGGAAGAAGGCATACGCTCTGACTGATGACTTCATATCAACTTTGAAAAGGCAACATGGCTGAATAGATAACCTAAATATCTTCAAAGGATGTGCATGGATATGATCATCTCATTATGTTTAATTCAGGCACCTTCTGTGTCAGTTCCCCTTACATGCTGTTACTGGCTTGAAAAGGTGCTTAACTTTCTTGTTTATATGGTGGATAGCAGCTCATGGGTTGTTGTGAAGAGGAACATGAGAGAACATAAATCTAAGAGCCACGCATATATTAGATTCTTAATAAGTCCACATTTCCTTCCTCTTCTTGCCATGAGCCAACATTTTCTTTTTCTCAGCAAGTGTTCGAGTCTTGAGTCTGGGGGCCAAAGGGGCTAGACCCATAGAGAGAAAAACGTCTCATGTCTCTAGAAGCACCTGATGTGGCTATGCCTCAGAATAATGCCATCTGTCCTTCAGGCAGGTTTTCATGCTTTTTATTTAGGGGATCCTGCTTCAAGAGAGTGTTAGGTTTAATATGTGAGATGAAAATGCAGGCTAACTGATCAGTTGAAGGTGGGGAGAAATATTATTCATGTGATAGAAATATTTGAGAGTTTGTGAGAGGAATATTCTTCATGTGATAAAAAGGAGCCTTTGCTTTATCACCCAGTCTCTTTAAATATGTGCTCCCCTGGTGCAATTAAGCATTTGTTTACAGATCATTAATTATCTGGCAGAGAGGCTTGGCTGGAAGGATTATGGCCGAGAGACACAGCTGGAGAGTTGGGAGCTTATGCCAAGTGAGAATCCATCAGAACCAGAGATAGTGAAGCTCAGAAATGATCCTGTAAATTGTGACAGAAAGGAAGTCAGTTTCCAAAGCTTGAGTATACAGGTGCTCTGGAACCTCTAGGGAAGCTGCATGGGTGAGTGGCAGTCCATTCACCAATTCAGCAAAGGCGGGGTGAACAGGGAGGAGGTGGTATGGCTGAGGGTAGGAGGAAAGGCCAAGTTCCGTTTGGGATACTTTGAGTAGGAGGTGGCTGTGGGATAGTGAGGTAGAAAAGATGGTCTAGAAGGCAGAAGAACATCAGTGCTGTGCTCCAGCAGTGCCTAACCAGTCCCAGTTTCCCCAGTCTTCCAAAACTAGTTCACAGGTCTCTACATCTGCTGACAATTGCTCCCTAACCCAAATGCTGAGTCCCCTGCCTTCCCTCCCTGCTTGTTGAGCTTCGAGCTATCCTGGAGATGTCCGTTCCTGTGCCCTGAGGCAGGCACAGGTGTCCACTTCCTAAATAAATTACCTCCACCGAGACAGACCTCCATCAGCGCCGAGGGTTACAAGAAGCCGTCCTGGTTTAACCAAGATCACATAATTATGATTGAATTAATGGAACAGGTTCAGTTCAGGAAACTATAAGTATTATTCCACTTCTGTTATAATGGTTGCATTTGCTCCCTTGCATTCCTCCCCAGTTGTACTAGTTTCCGAGGGCTGCTGTAACAACTACCCTAAACAGGGTGGCTTAAAACAACAGAAACATATTTATTCTCTCACTATTCTGGAGGCTAGACATCCAAAAGTGGCAGCAGAGCCCAGCTTCCTCTAAGACCCTGAGTAGAATATCTTTGCCTCTTCCTCTTTCCTGGTGTTGGCGGTCAATCTTTTGGCGTTCTTTAGCTTACAGCCATGTCACTCCAGTCTCTGCCTCTGAAGGCACATGGCATTATACCTGTGTCTCTTTCTTCACGTGATGTTTTGAATGATTGACTATCAACCTGTGCTTTGTAAATCAGGTTTTTTTTAATGCTTTATGTATACCAGTGGTCACTATGTGCAAAGCTCTACACTAGATGCTTTCTGTGTACTCTCTCATTTAATTGTATCACATATCCTGGGAGGTAGGTCTCTCTCTACCCCACAAATAAGGAAACCAAACTTTAGAGAAGTCACGTGAATGCTCAGGTCTGCGTAGTTGGGATTGGACATTAGATTTGTCTGATTTCAAAGCTCAGATCATTGACCACACTCTGCTGCCTTTTCCTTCATCTCATTGCCATCCAGCTTCTGAAACTAGGCTGCCTCGGGTGTATTTAGGTCAAGCCCCTGAAACAGGTTAGGTTCATGATTTCACCACAGTGTTAAATCAACAGCACCCCTGGTTGTGCGGTGAGGAATAGAGGATACATACAGAGGGGATAGCATGGAAATGACAGTAGGTTGGAGAGACTCAAGGGGAGGGTCTCACCTCAGGGGACAGAATTGGGAGGGCCTCTGACTACCTCTCGCAACTAGGAGAGGCTTCTCTCAATGTTAGACCTTGAGAATGAAGAGGTGGACCTTTCTCCGGAGCTAGGTAAGGGAATGCTCTGGGCATAGGTGGGATCACCGTGCACTGCAGGCTTTCCCCTGTAATCTGGGCCCATAGATCAGGGAAGAGGCCCAAGGGAAGTGGGTCCCATTGCTGACCTGACTTTGGGTAAAGCATTGATCTCTGTGCTATTTCATCATCTCTAGAATGAGAGGCTTGGGCTCTAAGTTCTTCTGAAGTCGCTATTCTTGGTTTCCAGCTTCTACAGAATCAGTTTCCGTTTCATAACTATTTTAAGGTGTTTATTACATTGCCAAGAAAAGAGAAAATTTTCTCTATGCCAAGGAACAGATATTTTTTTTATGTTACCTTTTTTTCTTGTGCATAACTCTGCTTTGCTTCTTCCATGTCTGTCTTTTCATTTTGGTGAGTAACCCGCACAGGTTTTCTCAGTGGCAACAAGCACTCTCAAGCATGGCCTTTCCTTTTCTTAACACCAAAGTTAAGGATTTGCTCAGAAAATTAAAACCATGTGGACAGTGTTATCTGACTCCTGTCCTGGTGAATCTATTATGAGTTCTTGCTGTGACCTGTCCAAATACAGAGGTTGGGGAGAGAAGGGTACACAGGTCCAGCTTGTCTGGCTTGGGGCAGGCTGCAGCTTCCTTGCCAGTGTGAGTGCGGTGATGTCATCTCTCTCTTAAGCTTGGGGAACCTGTGCAGGCCCAAGTAGCTGTTTCTAGTAGACTCTTTCTTCCATGGACATTGAACATCTCAAGTGGAAAGATATCCCTTGTTGTTGAGCAGTTGAGGTGTGCCTGCGCCTGGAAAGTGGCTGAAAGTCAGAGGAATACGGAGTTTTGAATGCTTCATTTTTCAAGGTCACAGCAGCACAGAAGGGTTGGCTTGGGAAAAAGAATGTTCCTCTTGCCAAGAATCCATGTCCCAGCTGACTCCTATGTTGTTGAATCTGGCTGCCAGGGAACCACAGAGTCTCCCTCCCTGGTGACTGGAGTTATTGATAACTTGGTTTCGTATTTCAACAGAAAATTTAATCTGTAAGTTTATGGTATATGTTCCCATCACCACCTTTCATGAGCCTTCTCTTCATCTTGTTCCCTAAAGAACTAGGGGACAGGATTTGGATTTTCCATTCAGGTATCTCTTTCTCTACCCAAAGCACTATCAGTGCTATCAGATGTGTCAGCAGCAGGAAGAAGAGCACAGCCTCCCAGATTTTACATGGCACTGGTGATGGGACTTATGGTACCTACCAAATGACAAGCAATATGCCAGGGACTACTGGAAGTAACATAGCAAAATAGAAATTGCATGGACTTCACACCTGCTTTGAATGCATGACTTGGATCCTCACATTCCCTCTCTGGACCTTAGTCAATGCATCTGTGAAATGAGGGTAACAACAATTACTTCCCAAGTTATCATGAGGATTGCATGCAAAGCACCTAGCATTACTAGAGACAGAATAGGGAGCTCAATAAATTGTAATCTTGTCTCTTTCTCTTTTATATATATCATCTCATTCTCTTTCATCAACCCTGAAAGGTTTTATTTCTCACTTTATAGATAAGAAAACTCTTATCTGTCTATTTATCCACTGTATACCAAATATTAAGCAGAACTTTTGGCACAAAATAAGCTCTCAACAAATAGTTCATTAGTAAATGGATGGATGGATGGATGAATGAATGAATGAATGAATGAATGAGGCAATCATACAGGGGTTAAAAATCTTGTCTAAATTTTCACAGCTAGTATCCCAGATGAGTTAAGACATAAGGCAGGGCATCACAGGAAATTTCATACAAGGAGACAAAATAAGAACCCAGAAATGGAAACAGAAAGACATAACTCATTTTTTGTGTGTGTGTGATTGAGAACACTATTTTTCACAATTCTAAAGGCGTTTTTTAAACATACAAAATCTTAACATGATTTTAAAAGTAGACAATAGAACCCCAAACTCAAGTCCCCAAACTCTATAAGATACAGGTCTTACTAAGGCCCCAGCGTTCTTAAGACAAGCTGCCCAGGATTGGCCAGGAAGGATGGGAGTGCATCTCTAAGGAATGCTGCCCAGCACTCAGGGAGGAGGAAGATGCTGTCCACAGAAATACCTGGCTGCTGAGCATCAGTCCTGATCAATGCCCTGTGACCTTCTGAAAGGAAAAGATAACAGAGCTTTCTCAGAAGATGAGAATGGAAATGATAGTTTCTGGAACCTGCTGTGTGTGAGGCATTGTGCACTTTACCTGCATGGTCTTTAGACTCCTTGAGAACCTTATTAAACTCTACTTGACAGTTGAAATAGCCAAGAGGCACAGATTTGCCCAAATATCTTGGCAATAGAGCAGTAACTGAACACAATTCTGAGTTCAAAGCCTCTGCACTTTCCACTTTGCATATTACCTTGCATCCTCTTCTGTGCCATGCTGCCTCTCCAGAATGGACCGCAGAGCCATGAGCAGATCTCAGTGATCAGAGGCCCTCTGTCAGTCCAGCAAGGTGGAGGTAACTACTGGGCCTTCCACCACAGCATAGGATGAAAATATCAGTGCATTCCAGGGTGCTTTCTAAGATAATGTCTGCCAGAGTCTTA
Source organism: Lasiurus borealis (assembly GCA_004026805.1). Taxonomy (NCBI): domain Eukaryota; kingdom Metazoa; phylum Chordata; class Mammalia; order Chiroptera; family Vespertilionidae; genus Lasiurus; species Lasiurus borealis. Next base: position 50,078 of record PVJN01012255.1, read on the forward strand.
CCTGAACCAATCAAGGTGGCCTGGACATTCTCAAAGAACCTGTATATGGCCCTTTGAGGATGAATGCTCCATCAGCTCCCTATCCTTATTAGTAGGGCAAGAGTCAAACTCAGAGGGAACCAGAATCAGAGTAGAGAAGTCCAGGTTTGGGTCTCTGTAGTCAAGTAACCTGTGCTTGAATCCTGGCTCCACCATTTACTCCTGTGTGACCTTGGACAAGTTACCTAACATCCCTATGCTTTGCCTGAGGTTCTTCACCTTCCAAATGAGGCTCACATTAATAGTACTTATCACCCAGGATGGTTTTGAGGATTAAATGAGAAATGTCTATGAAGCCTGGCATGAGATGAGCATTCCATGAGTGTTCACTGCTATTATTCCTATCATTATTCCTCCAAGTAAGTAATAGCAGGGTTAAAACTGGGAAGGGGTTGACACACTTCACAGAGATACCTCTGACTGGAGTTCTCTGATCCTCCTTTGTTATGGCTCAGAGTATTCTCCATCCAGGCCATGTAACAGATGATTCCCAACAGCTTTTGACTCTCTAGCCACCAACAGTGGGTATAAGACTGTAGAAATCTCCTTGATCAGTTGGAAACCTCAGAGTTCTTTGAGAAATTCAAAGTCCCTGGATTAAGGAGGACATGATTTAAGAAACTCCAGATAATATAGTCCAAATCATCAGTATTCACAGACTCATTTCCTACTCAAGCTAGGGGTGCTTAGAATGATAGATGTTAGACTTTTCCATAAGATCCAGTTCTCATATTTGTAGATGGCGTGTCAAACCTCTGGGGAAAAGGAGAGCAGTGCAGCAATTAATCTCCACAGTCAATACAGGGCTTGTTGCTTTAGGAGACCCTGAGGTAAGGCCTATCCACCATACACAGGCTTTGGATCATGAAGCCAAGGTTCAAGTCTTCTTCATATGACTGTTAACAACTTCTATCTCCTCTGTAAGTCTTAGTTTCCTCACCAGAAAAGTAGAGAGAATACTACCAATCTCATGAGGTGTTTTGAAAAGATGAAAGGAGCTAATATGTAAGGCAACCAGTCCAATTTCTAGCATGGAAATCAGTAATTGTTAGTTCCATTTTCATTCATTTTCTCTGATTTGGCACTGAATTTGTAGCATAGATGGGAGACAGATAGTCTTAAGAAAATCAGAGTTCTTTGTTGTTTGCTGGGTACTTCTAAGATGATTTAACTCTCTGAATGAGTGTTCTCTTTCATGCCTCTGACCTAGAACACCAAGCTCAGAGTTATCAAGAAAAAGCCTAAGAGTGAATTACATTGTGTGTGTGTGTGTGTGTGTGTGTGTGTGTGTGTGTGTGTGGTGAAGACCTGTAAAAGATGAAATTCTGAGCCAGGGGGTGCTGGAGCTGAGCAGAGATAACCAGAGAGTTAGCAAGTGGTCTGAAGGAAGGTCAGTTTACCCTGATACCTCCCAAGTAATGTTGAAATCATCAGAAGACTAAGATGAGGCAGCAAACACCCTAACTGAGTAAGAGATTAGAGAGTCAATGATTTCTAGCCAACAGCAAGTTAAAAAGAGAGTCTAGCTTTGTAGGATGAAGTGGAATCATCCTTCTTCTGGGAAGACTATAGACTGTGTCAATGAGGTTTCTGATACTGTTATGTTATTATTGGTATTAGTGTATGCCAACCATGGGTGACTGTCAACCTGACTTTTTCTGCTATGTGCATTTTTATATAATTATTTTCATTTTGTTCTTTCTTGATATTCAGATAAACATTTTGAAAATGTCAACCTGTCTAGTAGTGCTAAGTGAAAACTACAAAAGGGACTTTGATTGGTTTGGGAGCTAGGTTGTGGAAGCCGAGACATGGTGGGTGTGGGGAAATTTGTACACTCAAAAGCGGAAGGTGAGACACAGAGGGACAAAATAAAGCTGTTGGGACATCCCTTGCTCCTCAACTTTGGGAGCTTTTCTGTCTTCTAGGGCCTATGTTTCAGACACACACTCATTCAACACCTATTTGCTTAGAATCTCCCATGTGCCAGGCAAGGTGCCAGATATGATAGTGAGAAAATGAAATAGGGTCTTTTTCCAGTGGAATTTTAGATCTAGAGCCAAAGACGGTCAATAATAGACTAAACTTATATTACATGCTATGATAAACTCCATGAAGAGCAATGTAAGGAGCTGTAGAAATATGTGCCAGGGACCTGACCGAAGAAAATGGGCGGAGGAAGATAGGGAGGACTCTCCTAAGGAAGTGGCATTTCATCTGAAAAAATAACAGAATGAGTTGATTTCCTAAGAGAAAAGCCAAGTGATCAGAATGGCTGGAATGACTGGAATGACCTGTTGCTACAACCGGCCTGATGGGGCCAGGGCCAGCCTGTCAACCTCCCAAAGCCCTCCTTTCCCCTCCACCAGCCCAGCCCTGATCAGCACCCCCCACCCTGACTGGGGACAGGGCTGACCTGCATCCCTTCCCTGCTGGTCAGCGAGCCCCAATCTGCCACAATTGGGGCAGGATAGCCAGACCCCTCCCATGCATGAATTTGTGCACTGGGCCTCTAGTTTTGTATAATGCACAAAAGTTTTTATTTTTTCTGAGAAAATACTCAACAAAGTCCGTTTGAAATAATGACTTGTGTTTGTGGTTCCAATCACAATGTCTTGGAAGTGTTTGCTGCAAGTTTAGGCAAGGCCAGTAGCCTCAGAGGCTCTTGAACATGTAAGATCTGAAAGTGACCAAAACCTGGGCCCACAGGCTCTTATTTAAAGCATTCTGGGGTGTTTGTTGGATAATTATCAGTGTTTTTCAGCTCATGATACTCAAATTGTCTCAATAAACATTTATTGGGCACCGTGCTCTCCTCATAGGTATAAGAGCTCTCCTAATAACTATAATAACAATGATAACAATAATAGAAACTATCTTTAAATGAGAACTCACCATTGTTAGTTATTGTGTCAAGCAAGCATTTTGCATGGATTATTTCATTTAATCCTCAGAACAACCCTATGAAGTCATATGTATTAAGATTCCCATGAAAAAAGTGAGTCTTGGAGAGATTAAGAGACTTGTCTGTGTACACAAACTTAGTAAGGATAGGTCTTGCTTTTTGGGCCAGGATTTGGATCCAAGGCCTAAAATTACAATACACTGTCTTCATTTCACATTAGTATGTCATATTTGAGATGAAGAAATTGAAGTTCAGAATCATTTCAGGACCTGTGTATTTTCCCTCAAAATAATAATATTGGTGCTTTGTCGAGCATTTCCTAATATAACTAGCATGTTACCTTCTAACTCAGAGGTGCTCAAAAGAGTGGATTATTTTTTAAGCTCAAGTGCACCTGATACTCAGAGAGGGTCAAAAACTTCTTCCCTCATTCTTATAACACCTTCAGAAGATATGTTTCAATATCCCCATTTTACAGGTAAGAAAACTGAGACTCAAGGAGGTGAACTATCTTGCCTGAAGTCACAGCAAAGATGAGGCAAAGTCAGGATTAAAGCCCCCATTACTTTTGGCCTCCAAGCTGTCACATGCATGACCAGATGGCACTCCCTCTAACTCCAGGTGATGTGCACTGGCCTCTGAGCCTGTGTTCAACATAGAACTTCTCCATTTCCTGCCTCCTTCTTCTCTACTGCTCCTTTCTCCCCCTGCCCAATGTCCCACAACTAGACTTAGCCAGACTTCATGATCAGGGGACCACATGGGTTGATGCCTCAGCTTTGGGTTGATAGCATGCAGCTCAGAGTAATGCCCACCACGGACCTCCCAATAGTTCCAGATCCTCCTAACCAGGTATCAACATGTCTTCCTTAAACTCACCCAAGAAGACAGTGGTCCTGAGATTATTGTACAAGTTACTTTTCTGGGGAACATTCTTTAAAATAAATTTTTAAAATTAAAAGCAAATACTTGAAAAGTCAAATTAAATATTACAGGGGGGAAATAAACAAAATCATGAAAAAATGTGGTCAATCATTAGCAGAGAGGTTGAAAAGACACGCTCCAATTGCTTTAAAAATGTACAAAACCCAGGTCTCCTTAAAATAGTTTTGCAAAGTACATTGAGAATTCCTCGCAGTAATATGAAACACAAGTCCCGCTGCTGCCACTGAACATGCTTCAGCTGGCTGAACTGAAGGATCTTGACATTAACCCAAGGCTCTGCAAAACACAACAGGAAAGCACAATGGAGTTGCAGTTGCAAAGCTGCCCCAGATGTGTACATTTTCTGCTCCATTAAAATAACTTGGATGAGAAGCAAAGCACATTTGGTCCACAGAAAGAAAGAGTTAGGGGAGGGCAAAGGAGAGGACACTCAGCCTCACCATAGTCCTCCCACTCCCTAGTTTTGCCTCCCCTCTAAACCTTCCTTCACATGGTTTCTAGTCTGTCTAAATGCAAATATGGGATGTGAGGATGATCTGGCTTTGACATCTGTCACCCCTTTGTCACCAGGGTTGATTTGCCTGATCTGGCTGGCTAGGCGAGCTTCCCCTTCCTCCCTCACCCAAGAAGATTCACAAGAAGAAAGTGAGTCTTGCATCTCTCCTGAAGCTGTGCACTCTGTGGAAGTGGATGACCTTCTCCCTAGAGCAGTGGTCTCAACCTTTTTTAATGCTGTGACCTTTTAATACAGTCCCTCATGTTGTAGTGACCCCCAATCATAACATTATTTTCGTTGCTACTTCATAACTATAATTTTGTTACTGTTATGAATCATAATGTAAATATCTGTCACGACCCACAGGTTGAAAACTGCTAGCAAGGTTGCAGTAGCAACGAAAATAATTTTATGATTGGGGGTCACCACAACATGAGGAACTGTATTAAAAGGTCACAGCATTAAAAAAAGGTTGAGAACCACTGCCCTAGAGGATAGGA